>JALHCC010001017.1:0-12279 GCA_024340765.1 Tolypocladium cylindrosporum | reverse complement strand
TGTGGCCTAGTCAAATGGACTGGTGGTTTAGTGCGGCCCAGTCACACGCACTACTTGAGCAGTTTGAGGTGTCCACACGCACTGGTTGCACTATTAAGAGCACTGAATGTAACGCACTCATCCGGTCCGATGCCCGCAAACTAGACCGCGATATCGCGCACATGAAGCAGCGGGAGACTAAGGCAAAGAATCTGATCCTGCAGGCGGACAAGCGAGTGGCGCAGGGCTCGCAGCTACAGGCGCAGGCGCGCCGGGAGGTGCGAGTCTTCGCGCGGGAACTGATCCGGTGCCGCAAGATGTCGGCCCGCCTGGCGACGTGCAAAGCGCAGCTGAGCAGCGTGCAGATGCAGGTCAACGAGGCTTTCGCCGTCCAAAAAATCGAAGGCAGCATACGCACCTGCGTCGGCGTTATGCGCGACGTGAACTCGCTCATCCGCGTACCCCAGCTGGCGGGCACTATGCAGGAGCTCTCCAAGGAGCTTACCAAGGCGGGCATTATCGAGGAGATGATTGGCGAGAATTTGCCTGACGATGGCCTGGCAGAGTCCGAGGAGGAGGCTGCCGAGGAGGAGGTTGACAAGGTGTTATGGGAACTCCTCAAAGACCGCATGGCTACCACCGGGAAGCTATCGACCGCCCTCACCCCCCTAACCGCTCCAGAACCCGTTGCTGCAACCCCCAAGGAGGGAGAGGAGGAGGAGGAGGAACAGGAAGAGGATGAGACCGAGATGATAGGGCAGATGCGAAATAGACTAGAAGCGTTGAGAAGCTAGACCCTTTGACGGCCGTTTTCCATATTTCCATATTTCTCTCTATATTCATTTTCACCATGTTGTTTCTTCCTCGGCGCATCTGATATGAGGCATTGATCACTGGGTGGAAGTAGGTGCTTTCCCAGCATATATTATTGTTCACGTCAGAGGACATAGAGCCCATTGCTACTCAGATCAACCTAGTCTCTGGTCAAAGCATGCTATTATGCGGCAACAACACTAGTAAGCAAGCCACCCTGTGTGCAGAGTCTTCAGCCGGTCCAGCTCCTTGATAACCTTGACTCGCCTCTGATCCCACAACGCAAATCCGGCGCCTCTCCACAGCTCTAAAGAACGGTGGCGCGCGAAGTACATATCCTTGTCGTCCGGCACCGACGTCTGGAACATGGAATCGACAAGCGCGTTTCCAAACCAGTTCACATAGCGCCCGTTCAGCGCGTCTACCCACCCGAATGGGGGCAGGTCCACGGCTTCCCCGACAAAGTTGACTGACGCTCGGCTGCCATCTTCCTCCTCCTCCTCCTCCTCCTGCTGCTGCTGCTCACCGTGTTGGTCTCTTGCTGGGTCTGGAAAACTCCTTAACCGATCTGTCTGCCAGGCGAAGCTAAGGCAAATCAGGGAATACCGCTCTACATGTTGGCGCCATACGGGCGTGGCACCGGGAACCCCTCGGCTTCTCCGCCGCGGCGGTGACAACAGGGTGCGGAGCACGGTGTTTGTGATGCCCGGGTGCTCTCGCATGTACTGCACTAGTTGGTCTACATGCGAGAAGATGTTGCCGGACGCAGCCTCACCCATCGGCTGCGCTACCTCCTCTCCGGCGAGGCAGAGCGCCGAACATAGCCGCGTGACGAACCAGTCGGCGTGGTCAACCTGCTGCAGCTCCCAGGGCTCAAAGGCGGCAAAGAGGGCCAGACGCTCGCCCCGGTGTTCGCTGGTGTTACCGACGGCGGCCGTGTCCTGGTCCGTCCACCGGGGCTCTCGCCTCGTGAGAAGGCCCGCAACACCCGCAGCCGCTCCGCGCGCGACGGCGGTGCCATGACCACCACCTCGCCGCGGAACGAGCGCAGCTGTGACGTGAGGTAGGTGCTGGCGAGGAAATTCATGTAGTGGAGCGTGCGGCAGAGTTGGTTCAGCTCCGCAAGTCTTGGGGCCGTCGCGTCTGCTCGGCCGCCACGCAGCATGTCCCTGTACACTGCAGCCATGTTGTGTATCCCGTCCCAGTACGCCATGCACTTTCGATAGCTGCTGCCAGGGTCCGCGTAAGGAAATAGGCGTAGGAACTTGGCATCCGTCAAGACGGGGCCGAGCTCGTTCTGCAGGACGCGCCAGATGACGGCATGTTTCTGCCCCTCGAAGCGCCAACGCAGGCAGCGGGAGGCGATGATCAAGTTACCGAGGTCGCGCACTGAGTCGATGTCGAATAGAATATGATCGATAAGCTCGGGCGCCAGAGTGCTGAAGCAGTGAGCATTTTCTGCATCGGACATTGAGCATGTTCTTGTCTTGGTCTGTTGATGGGTATAGGTGGCCTTGATCTTGCCTCGCTATGCGGTGCAGGGAGGGGCAGGTGCCGTTGGAGGTAACGTGATCTTGAGTATGAGCCCGAGCTACCAACCAAAGCACCAGGAGCAAAATGCGCACGTGCTCTGCATCGTGGAGTCGCTGCGGTATGAAAGGCAATATCTACTTTACGGAAAAGTATGTCTAGTCGTATAGCACTGGCTTCGGGACATGCGTATATGCTGCAATAACGACATAGACGAGCGAATGCGGGAGACGGTAGGTGTCTGTACTTTACAATGCCCTCACCCATCCTTGCCGTGTCTTGATATCCTTAACTTGAATGTCATGTTGCCTTGCGGGTCGGTGGGGATGGATACAAACGCCGTTCAGGTGGAGGACCCGGATGCGAGTCTGGAAGACAAGGAGTAGAGGAGGACGGTTAAGAAATGATGGAGTGCGCTTTTTGAGGCGGGGTAGGAGTTGAGTGAGAGGCAGATGGAGTTTCAGCGGGAGCTTGCATTGCGGTTAAGGCAGAGGGCAGTGGATGCAGTTGTGGCGGCGTGTCCTTTGTATATCAGCACAAACCCGTCTCGACTGAACGTGCTACAGGAACAATACCCCTAGGACAGCACAATCCCCCGTATCTTCTCCCACTCCCCCTCGTTCATCAAAAAACAGCAAGTCGTCGTGCCACGCCCGGTCGAACCAGTAGCACTGCGAAGCAGGTTCAACCACATCATGTATGTAAAAGACAAACGACAAGGAGAGGCATCTACGGCCATCTCTAAAAGGCGGGAGGGAAAATCAGGCATGTCATTTCTGAGACTATGGAAGCTCATGAATGGATAATGAACATGAGGAAGCATCTGTTTCAGAGGTCCTAGATACCTCTGTTATGTCTGCTGATTGATAGACCTCCTGACGCTCCTCCGCTTTTTGTGGTCAGGGGTCTGTATCCATGACATACCATCACCCCAACAAAACATCACCGACATGTTTGAGAAGCATATCACCGACTCACGTGACCGCATCGTATCTAAATTTCTGAAATAAATAACGTCTAATCGTATAGGTCAGATAAAGCATAGATATGTAGTCTTCTATCTGTCTACTCCTTTATCCTCGACTATTTTCTACGTAACCAAATTTAATCAAATTAACCGCGCTGGTTCATAAGAAGCCCAATATAAACTTGGTAAGTTAATAGACTTATAAGTAGTATGTGAAATATCCTGGAAACCGCCAGATCGGCCCTGCGAGGTCGCCGTCAAGTTGGCCCGGTAGCCGCTTTTGCCAGGGGCCAGGCTCAGGGCAACGATCTAGCCATCGTCACCCGGGCGTCAAATGGGGCGTTGTGGCGTCTACCTTGACGCTGCTGGCGTGTAGAGGAAGGTTGACCGAGACCCTGGAAGCTGCAGACTCCTTTTCCTCGGCATGAGCTGGCACAGGGGTTAGCCTGGTAAGCACGAAATCTTGGTTGCTTCCTAAGTCGTGCCTCATATATACGTATCTCTTGGTGTCGCAATTTGAGGCTTTCATACATAGTTTAAGAAACCGAGGTTTTGATCTCCCGGGCGTGGATGCATTGCTTTGCATTGATGGCCATGCGTACTCTGTACTATACCTGCAGGTCCTCTGATTTCCCACGATCCCTAGGGACAACCTCGGGCGGGATAACCGATATCTCCCAAGGTGACGCAAAGAGATCGTGGCAAACGTTTCCAGTTAAGTCACCGAACCGCTGCTTCCGCATCAATAATAACTGAGCTCTCTATAGAGCTTGGCATTAGATAGACAAGGAGCCTTGGCCGCAACAGTGGCGCCATTACCCACGGGGGAGCACGGGCTCATGTCATCACGATTTTCAGCACTTCGTAACCGCATTGCTACTGCTCGTACTCGTAATCGTACTATGTACGCACATGCCACTGAGGCAGCTGTCGTAGGTGCCTCGCGAACTGCTCTATTTGTGTACCTGGCTTGGCTTGGCGCGGAAGAGGCTGACAGGAATTAGGCATGGTGTCGTGTATTCTGCCCTTTTTAGATAAAATGATGGAGTGACCTGACTTGTACTGGCTACGAGCAAGAAGATCGCACATCTGATAAGAAATGCGCGTGTGGGGGGCATCCATCTGACTCGCCGTCCGTTCCACACCGTGTTACTGATGGCAACTTCAGGCCCCAGGATGACTATCCAGTGACGGCTCTGAGCACACATTGATTGATATGGGCAATAGCCAACGGGGCAAGCCAAGCCCAGTTCCACCGGGCGCCACAAACCTCACCTGATTCCACGTTGTCAGCTGCGGCTTTGTCGATATTAGGGATCAGTTCTTTGCAGCACAATGCAGGCTTCTGTGTCTCCAGCACCACTCTTTTCCTGTCCGACACCATGCCTCACTACTCGCCATCATCACGCAAAATCATTCAGCATGTCTTGCTGATGGGTGCTTTCATGCACCATGCGGGGACGGCAGGTCATGAGCTTGCACGTAGAAGACTATAAGAAGTTGCAGCCATGCCGAGTCAATCAGCAGTCATCAGCCGCCCTCACCTTCACTTCCATCAAAGAGCACACTCACCAGCACCCCTTTGAAGTCTTAACAACTAGCATACAGATTATCCATTCATTCCACCGCCATGCGTGCCTTCGAGACCGTTCTCGTCTTATTGGCGTCCAAGGCCCTGGCGGCACCGGCAAATAGCCAGGAAGCTGGAGACAAGCCGGTCGTCCAGGATGGTATCCTGCAGCTGCCTCTGTTCCCCGTCACCGCCGAGATGGAGACGACTGGCAACAAAATCACGAAGCGTCAGGCCTCGGCCGAGTTGGATCGGCAGCGTTTCGGTGGATCTAGACCAATCACAGCACTGGGTATTGCCTTGGAGGTCGGGACGCCGCCCCAGACGGTCATCCTGGAACCAGACACCGGGTCCTCCAAGTTTTGGATGCCAGGCCTCGAGGATGGCCAGGTTCGCGAGGAGCCCAAGTCGACCTTCTTTGATCCAGCGCGTAGCAGCTCCATACAAGATCTTGGAAAGAAGGAAAACAGCACCTATCAGCGGGAATACGCCACTCTAAACCTTTTTCTGGACGAAATCTCCGTTGGGGGTACGTGGTGATCGAAACATTCCGCAGCATTCAGCCATCTGACTCATGTTACAGGCAAGTCTATGGGTAAAGTCAGGCTTGGGGTTGCCGACATGAGCAAATCCCGATTGGGACGCGACGTCGGCACCCTGGGTCTGCTGACACCTCCTCCGCAGACGCGAACCAACGAACCCAACGAATGGGCCAATGATTTCATTCTGAAGAAGCTTGTCGATCAGAAAGTCACCAAGAGCCGGGCTTTTGGTGCTGGTGTTCGCACCGAGGGCCATGGTGCACTCACCTTTGGCGGGTATGACGCTGCAAAGTTCTCTGGCCCGCTTGAGAAGCTACCGATGAAGCAGAACAGATACAAACAGTAAGGCAGAATGACTCCGTGGGCACGTGTAATATGCTAACCACTCCTGCCAGCTACGTTGTCGAGATGCAGTCACTCTCGTTTTCCAACGGCAGCGACAGCGCTCTCACTCTGCTGGACAAGCAGAACGTTGAAGGGAGGCCGTTGTCTATTGGGCTAGATTCCGGGTCCCCAAGTCTCCAGCTTACCGAGTCTCTTTACCAGATTTTGAAGAAAAAGCTGGGAGCTGGAGCGGAAAAGGGTCTTATGACAGTCGATTGCGACGTGGTCGATTCCAAGGCCGCCCTGGACTTCAAGATGACCGACAACACCACCATCTCGGTGCTTCTTGCGGACGTGTTGTTCGGCCGTCTTGGCGATGGCAAGCGATGCCAGCTCGCCATTCACTCAGGGGGAGGACTTGCTGGTAAGAATCCTGTGCTGGGAGGCCCGTCTGCCTCGGCCGAGACTCGACTGACGTTGCACCGCGCAGACCTGTGGATCGGCGTTCCTTTCCTGCGCAGATCATTTGTCGTCTACGACCCTGACCAAAGCAGCATATTCATCGCCCGGGGTGCGGATTGCGGCTCGGAGCTGGTCCCCATCGACGGTGCTATGCCAGAGGGTGTGACGGGCCAGTGTGGCCAGGAAACTCCGGAGGTGGACAAGGAAGCGGATCTAGCCCCGACGAAGAAAGGCCCAAGTGCCGAAGATGTGGCACAATGGGCCGACCTCATCACCCCGCGTGTGGAGGTTGAGGGGACCGAGTTGCGTGTTCCAGACTGCTGAGAAGGCGGCAGCCCTTTATGTTTTGTCTTCTGGGGGTGGTTGAAATGGCACGGCAGATTCGACACCACGAGCTACATAGGCAACGAAGCATCTTCGGGAGATATGAGGGATTCCCCATATACAAACGCGCATAAATACACAGTCGTTTCCTCTGTTTGTGATCTGCTTGATTCCACCCTCATATGTTGCTTGTGTCTATGGGAGCCTCAATATTACGGCCTTGAACGCGGCTCTTCAATTCTTTCGGGCGCCGAGGTAGCTCAAACGTGTATAGGAGTTTAATTGGCTGAATGTCTTTGAGATGGCTCTGCGTATATGTATCCAAGGTTGGGCCATGGATTGGCCTCGGCCCACCGCTTGCATCAAGAGACTACGCTCCTTCTACAATAAGTAATCCCGGCCGTTTGCAAACGCACGTTGGCTGCTAGCCCTTGCACCTCGGCCTCTTCCAAGTCTGTTGGTCACTCGCTTCCTAGTCTGCAAGGCGTCTCATTAGCTTACGTTGACCGCCGTCGGCTACCTCTGCGGTGAAATGGAAGACTTGTCGCTGCAGTAGGGATAAACCTCGCGTCACAGTTCAGTCAAGGGCGAGCAGGTCTATTTTGAAGCGCCGAGTATATACAAATTCGCACATCAACATCATCACCCCGCATCGCGTTCATGGGCCATTTACTGCCCCTCGACCTGCTTGAGGACCCCCTCGAGGTTGATGCTCTTGGGCCGCTCAATGGGCAGCCCCAGCGCGCGGTCCCAGATGAGCTGGGCTAGCGGGCCTAGGCCGCGCGAGACGCCAAAGGTGGCCGTGTAGTAGAGCGTCTCGTGGAAGCCGTAGTGGTGGAAGAGCACGCCCGACGACGAGTCGACGTTGGGGTACGGGTTCTTGGTCTTGCCGTGCTTCTTGAGCACGTCGGGGGCGATGCGGCTGTTCTTCTCGACGAGCTGGAAGACGGGGTCCTGGGCGATCTCGGGGCGCGCGGCGGCGTAGTCCATGAGGGCCTCGAAGCGCGGGTCGGGCTTGCGCAGCACGGCGTGGCCGTAGCCGGGGACGACGCGGCCCGAGTTGAGCGTGGACCAGAGGTAGTCGTGGATGTCCTGCTCGGTGTAGGACGCGGGGATGTTGTCCTTCATCTGGAGGATCCAGCGCAGCACCTCTTGGGCGGCGAGGCTGGGGTCGGTCGTCAGCGTGGCGTCTTTGGGTGCGGAACGCGAGAGACTTACCCGTGCAGAGGACCGGCGAGGCCCTGCAGGCCGGCAGAGTACGACAGGAACGGGTCGCTGAGGGCGCTGCCGACCAGGTGCGTGGCGTGGGCCGAGACGTTGCCGCCCTCGTGGTCGCCGTGCAGGGCCAGGTACAGGCGCAGCAGGTCCTGGAAGTTCTCGTGCTCCTTGCCGCCCTTGCCCAGCATGGCGGCGAAGTTGTAGGACCAGTCCTGGGCGAGGTCGACCTCGGCGGGCAGGGCGCCGCCGCCGCGGTAGGCGTTCTGGTAGATCTTGGCGGCGATGGTGGGCAGCTTGGCCAGCAGGCTGATGCAGTCGTCAAAGGTGGGCTCCCAGTAGTCGGCCTTGTTGAGGCCCTGCTCGTAGGCCTTGGCGAACTTGGACTCGTAGTTGAGGGCCGAGACGGCCATGGCGAACTGCGTCATGGGGTGCAGGTCGCGCGGGAAGTCGTCGAGCATCTTGCCGACGAACTGCGGGATCTGGGCCTTTTCGGCGAGCTCGCGCGAGAAGGCGCGCACCTGGTTCACCGACGGCACCTGGCCGGTGAGCAGCAGCCAGAACATGGCCTCGGGCAGCATCTCGGTGCCCGTCTTGCCCTTGGGCAGGACCTTCTGGCAGTCCTTGATGGTGCGGCCGTGGAAGCGGATGCCCTCGTTGGCGTCGAGGACGGAGCCCTCCCAGAGCATGGCCTTGAGGCCGCGCATGCCGCCGAGCGTGTTCTCGACCTTGACCTCGCCGATGGTCTTGCCGCCGTGGGCCTTGACCTTCTTGAGCAGCTCGCGCTTGGCGGGGATGGCCTCGCGGAGCGTGGCCTTGAGGTCCGGCTCGGCGGTGGCATAGCCGCGGGCGCCGAGGAGGGTGGCGCGCTGCAATGCCGTTAGCTGGACACGTCGCTCGCGGGGGGCCACGAGGCAGCGCACCTTGAAGGAGCCCAGGGCTCGCGTGGAGGTCCTGAGGTTGAGGGCCATGGCTGCGGTTGCGGCGGTGGCGTGCGATGGATCGTGGGGTAAGAAGCTGGAGAATCCGGGGTCAGTCAGGTCAATCGGGGGCCCGCGAGGCTCGCAATTGCGCGTGGCTTACAATTGAGCGCGTCAGGCCAGCTCTTTTCTGCGCAACGAAACCGCCAGAGGAGAGAATAGCGAGGAGGATCGGCGGGTGAGATGAAGCAAAACAATAGCCGAGACGCAGCCGCGGCGGGTGGTGGTGAGCAGGTGAAATGCGACGTGCCGTGGGAGCAGAGGCACAGACAGCCGAGGAAAGCCGCCATGGGCCGGACCAGCGGGTTCCACCGAGCGCCGCCATTGGCCAATCTGTCCCGGACGCCCTGGGGAGCTACCCTGCACCGGTACTCTGCACCGGCTACCCTCCGGATATACCTGCGGTGACGTTGTGCCCGCGTTGGAGCTCGGCTTTGGTGGCAATCCTCCGCTCTGTCCGAGGCCAGTCCCGAGCGGCTTCTCTTGACGACTGCAGGCAAGACATCAGACTAGACATCCGTTGACGGTCAAGAGCCCTGCCTGCGCTCTTCCTCCAGAGGTCCACGGATCTGCGTCAAGCCGCCACCATGATGCAACGGATAGCCCGCCGAGCTCCAGGCCGAACCCTGCCCTCGACCGCATCGCGAACGGCCTCCCTGCTCCCCCGCGCCTCGCCCGCCGCCACGACCATCCGCTCCCTCTCGGCCACGGCCAGCATGGCCTCGGCAAACCCCTTCTCGCGCGGCGTCGCCCCCGCCGACGCCTTCCAGCTGCTGCCCGAGTCGCAGAAGGCGGGCGAGGCCGAGGACGCGCTGTACGAGGCCGAGCTCAAGGAGGTCGAGGCCTGGTGGTCGTCGCCGCGCTTCGCCGGCATCAGGCGGCCCTACAGCGTCGCCGACGTCGTCTCCAAGCGCGGGTCGCAAAAGGTCGCGTACCCGAGCAGCGTCATGGCCAGCAAGCTGTTTGAGCTGATCCGCGAGCGCGAGGCCAAGGGCGAGCCCATCCACACGAGTGAGCCTCTCCCGTCCCTGCCCAGGGGACATCAGATCTAACGAGGCGCAGTGGGCGCCATCGACCCCGTCCAGATGACGCAGCAGGCGCCGCACCAGGAGGTGCTCTACGTCTCCGGCTGGGCCTGCTCGTCGCTCCTCACGTCGACCAACGAGGTCTCGCCCGACTTTGGCGACTACCCGTACAACACGGTGCCCAACCAGGTGCAGCGCCTCGCCAAGGCGCAGTCCATGCACGACCGCAAGCAGTGGGACGCGCGGCGCAAGATGACGGCGCGGGAGCGGGCGGCCACGCCCTACGTCGACTACCTGCGGCCCATCATCGCCGACGGCGACACGGGCCACGGCGGGCTCTCGGCGGTGCTCAAGCTGGCCAAGCTCTTCGCCGAGCACGGCGCGGCGGCCGTGCACTTCGAGGACCAGCTGCACGGCGGCAAGAAGTGCGGCCACCTCGCGGGCAAGGTGCTCGTGCCGACGGGCGAGCACATCAACCGGCTCAACGCGGCGCGCTTCCAGTGGGACGTCATGGGCTGCGAGAACCTCGTCATCGCGCGCACCGACTCCGAGTCGGGCAAGCTGCTGAGCTCGGCCGTCGACGTGCGCGACCACGAGTTCATCCTCGGCGTGGCCGACGCGTCGGTCGAGCCCCTCGCCGAGACGATCCAGGCCATGGAGGCCAAGGGCGCGGCGGGCGCCGACATCGACGCCTTCGAGGCCGACTGGGTCAAGGGCACCAAGCTCGTCACCTTTGACGAGGCGGCCGTCGCGCACATGCGCCGCGCGGGCGTCGCGCAGGACAAGGTGGACGAGTACACGGCCGCGACGGCCGCCGACGCCGACATGGGCATCACGCGGCGGCGCGCCCTCGCCGCGCACTACGCCGGCACGCCCGTCTACTTCAGCTGGGACGTGCCGCGCACGCGCGAGGGCTACTACCACTTCAAGGCCGGCATGCCGGCGGCGACGAAGCGCGCGCTCGCCTTTGCGCCCTACGCCGACCTGCTCTGGGTCGAGACGGGCGACCCCAACGTCGACGTGGCGGCGCGGCTCGGGCGCACGGTGCGCGAGGCCTTCCCCGGCAAGGGCCTCGTGTACAACCTGTCGCCGTCGTTCAACTGGATGGCGCACGGCTTCACGCCCGAGACGCTGCGCAGCTTCATCTGGGACATTGCGCGCGAGGGCTTCGTGCTGCAGCTCGTGTCGCTCGCGGGGCTGCACTCGACGGCGGCCATCTCGACGGAGCTGGCGCGGCGCTTCAAGACGGACGGCATGGCGGCGTACGTCGAGCTGGTGCAGCGCCGCGAGAAGGACCTCGGCTGCGACGTGCTGACGCACCAGAAGTGGAGCGGCGCGAGCTACATCGACGGCATCCTGGGGGCCATCCAGAGCGGCAGCAGCAGCAGCAGGAGCATGGGCGAGGGGAACACGGAGGGGCAGTTCCACTGAGGGAGGTTGAGCATGGGGCGGCGCTTTGCGTTTGGGTTTACATAGACGAATCAAGTGGTATAATGGTATAACAGCAACGCGGCTTCGTACGTGACTGCATGAGACAAAGGTTCACATGCAGCAGGGCGGGTTGGAGAATTGGTTTCATTAAGTCCTCGTCACTACCCCCTCGTCTGCGCCTCCAGCCTACCCGTGTCCAGCCCCCTCGTGTCCGCTTACTCGAGCGCCGACTTGGCGGCGTTGTTGGTCGGGCCGGGCGCGGGCGGGCCCTCGGGCGTCACGTAGGCCTTGGTCATGCCGCCGTCGACGACAAAGTCGTGGCCGTTGACGAAGCTGGCCTCGTCGCTGGCGAGGAAGACGACGGCGTGGGCCTGCTCGACGGCCTCGCCGAAGCGGCCCGAGGGGAAGTGCACCTCGCGGCGGTGGCGCTTGGCCTGGTCGTCGCCGAGCCAGTCCTGCAGCAGGGGCGTGTTGAGGGGCGCGGGGCACAGGCTGTTGAAGCGGAAGCCCTCGCGGGCGTGCACCATGGCGAGCTCGCGCGTGAGGGCGAGGACGGCGCCCTTGGAGGCCGTGTAGGCGAGCTGCGGCGTGGCGGCGCCGACGAGGGCGACGACGGACGCCGTGTTGATGACGCTGCCGCGCTGCTTCTTGTGGCGGCGCAGGGCGAGCACGGCGTGCTTGCAGCCGAACCAGACGCCCTTGACGTTGATGGCCTGGGTGAGGTCCCAGATGGCCTCGGGGGTGTTGACGGCGTCGTCGTCCTTGGCGTGCATGATGCCGGCGTTGTTGAACATGACGTCGAGGCCGCCCCAGGCGTCGACGGCCTCGACGAGGGCCTGGACCTCGCTCTCCTTGGAGACGTCACACCTCTGGAGGTGTCGGTCAGCACAAGCATCGAGCGCGGGGCGTCGGGCGGCGCACCTTGATCTCGACCCGGGCGGCGCCGGGCACCAGCTCCTTGACCTTGGCCTGGGCCCTTTCGAGGGCCTCGCCGGAAATGTCCGACAGCAGCACGTTGGCGCCCTCCTTGGCGAAGAGGATGGACGTCTCGAGGCCGATGCCGCTGCGGGCGGGTCAGCAGGCGCGTCGCGACGCGGAGCCGCAGCTGGGGGGGGGG
>JALHCC010000113.1:0-62629 GCA_024340765.1 Tolypocladium cylindrosporum | reverse complement strand
GCGGGGAGCGACCCGTGGCGCGCGCGGGCCGCGACGGCGTGCGCCGCGCAGGTGCGCAGAAAGGAGTCGCCGTTGCCGGTGCCGGAGAGGGCGGCGGCGCGGGTGGCGGTGACGCCGCGGGATGACGCCGACGGCGACGACGGGGACGGCGACAAGGGCCGGTACGCAAAGGGCGTGGGGAGGCAGTCGGCGAGCAGGCCGCGCAGCGGACCGGCGAAGCTGAGCCCCGGGGCGGCCGCGTCGGCGAGCCGCTCCCACGCCGTCCGGGGCGCGTCCTCGGCCCACTCCTCGGCCCAGAAGCCGGCGCCGGGGACGGGGGTGTCGCCGACGCGCCCGGTGAGCTTGTTGGTGATGCCGCCGGTGCTGGTGGCGGCGCAGACGACGCCGCGCGCGTCGAGGGCCACGGCGCCGCACGTGCCCTGCGGGAGATACTCGTCGGCGGACCAGCTGCCGAGGCCCTGGCGCTGCCTCTCGCGCTCGAGGGCGCGCACGTGCTCGTCCCAGCGCTGCTGGGTGAAGTAGTACGACGGGTCGACCGTGGCGAGGCCGTAGCTGCGCGCGAGCTGCTCGGCGGCCTCGCCCCAGAGCAGGGTGTGGCCCTGCGCGGACGGCACGTCCAGCCTGTCCTCGCTCTCGCCCTCATCCTCCCCGTCCGCGGCCGCAGACGACGGCTGGCCCCGCGCATCGAGGTCGCGCTCCCCGTGCTCGAGCATCGCGCGCGCCAGCAGGATGGGGTTGCGCACGCGGCGCAGCCCGCCGACGCCGACGGCGCGCTTGGCGCGCCCGCGGGAGACCATGGCCGACGCCTCGAGCTGGTTGATGCCGTCGCGGGTGAAGACGGCGCCGCGGGCCGCGTTGAAGAGCGGGCAGTCCTCGAGCTGGACGACGGCGTGGCAGGCCATGGCGAGCGCCGAGGGGTGCTTCTCCGAGGTCATGTAGGCGTGGGTGTTGCGGACCTGCGGCCTGTCGGCGACGATGCCCTCACGCACTGGCGGAGGAGAGGGGGGGACGAACCATGGTGAGCAGCGCGGTGCGGTACTCGTCGTACTTGTCGGCGGGATAGCCCTCGCGCTGGATGTTGCCCGCGCCGCCGTGGATGATGAGCCGGGGCGTGATGCCCGCCGGCTGCGTTTCATACTCCATACTCGCTCGTTGCTCTGGCAAATGCTGAAATCCGCAGCGCAAGCGAATCCCCTCCACAACGAGCGACGATGCGTAAATAGGAAAAGGCAAGTCTGAGGGTGAGGTGAGCGTCGTCGGCAACACGGCGGTGACAAGCGGGGCAGCCATCCCGGTCCCCGAAAAGACCTACCCAGTCGGGAAAGTCTTGGGTAAACCCCGCCCAGGATGCACATCCGATATCGCGAGAGCATAGGCGGCCAACTTTCATGTAGTATTTCGATTGAAAATACCTCGTGCTCGTGAAATGCGGCTACGAAGCCACATTCCGAGCAATTGGGATGACGAGCGGGTAATTCACTGGCTGTAAATCTAGGATCGCTGGGCACAAGCACAAATATTTCATTGCTTGTCTGCAGTCAAATAACAGGCATCACACAACACACAACACGCACCCATAATGAAAACAACTGAGCTTAACAAACTCGGGTATCGGTTCCGTGTCCCATAAATCACTTTTGACCTGCTCCTTATCTTCCCGCTGCGCCGTGTAAGGATCGAATTATGCAATCCGTCCGAGTCGCACCGTCATTTCATGTCTCTTCGTTCATCCCCATCCCGGCGGCTCACTAGACAGATAGCAGCCCGGCCGCAACCTTGACGGCCTTGTTGACGTCCTTTCGCCGAACTCCCGGACTCCTTCCCAGACACACTGATTTGTGCACCATTTCTGCAACATGTTAGCCCCTGCCCCTATCGCGCGAATGCAGATGTCATCGTACCAGTTACCAAGATGTTCACGTCGATAGATATCTTGCTTCGCTGCCAGTTCGAGGCCGCCGTCCACATGCCGTCGAGTCCAGGAGGGCACATAAAGGCAACCAGTCCATCATTCAAGTCTGATGCTCCAGATATCACGCCAGCGTTGAGCACCGGTTCCATGGATTGCGTCATCGCCATGTCCACTGGCGCCGGTCGTGTCTCCTGCTGTCCGGACTCGCTGCCGCTCGGCCACATGCCATCTGCACTGGGGCCGTTGATGTTACCGTACCCAGAGTCTGGGGAAATGAGACCAGTAGCCGCGTATGTTCCCTGTTGGCCTGCACCGACAACATTTGAGTCATTGGGCACAGGGGTAGTTTCATCCTCAAGATCGGCAATGTTGATTTCTGCCTCCACAAAGTCAGCGCTCTGGGGTATGGTAATCCCCAAACGACGAAGATAAGTCTCGATCTCGTCCGCGTCGAAAAAGTCTCCTTCGAATCCCGGGCATATCATCCGCAGCCGGTGGTCCAGTCTTTCGTCACGGGTAATTTCGACTTCGGCGCTGAAGGGGCCCATGGAGAAACCCGTCATCTCCTCTGGCTTGCCGTATTCACGAGTACCCTGGTTGCCAATAGGCAGGGACCCGTTGTCAGAACTATCCGGTGAAGACACTGATCCTGCCTTTTCGCCGATAAAGAAGGTGCCCGCGCCGCCAAGATTTGTGAACGGAGCCTTCCAGTAGCTCAAAGTCTCCTGCTGGGTTCGACTCAGCGAGGAGCTCAGGCGGCGGATGATGGACTCGCGCGATTCGAAGAACAAGCAGAAGCCAAAGACGGCGGCATATCGGTCTGGCGGTGGGTTCGGCATCGAAATTAAGCTCAAGCCGGCTTCGAGGTTGGCTCGTTGAAATCGCCGACCAAACGTCACTTCATGAGCCGCATACGACGCTGGAACCGGCACGGTGCCATACGGTGTAGGATGGGAGAGTTGCGCCATGTAGTTTTGAGAACCTTGCTCCATGGAGGCATAAAAGGGGAAGCTGGCGTTGTCCGGAGTTGGCTGAGTAACGACTTCGTAGGACAGGGATGACGGCATGTGGATGTTGGGCGACAAGGCAGAAAGTCCATTCGCCTCGCCTCCCATGTGAAAATGTTGCCGAGGGTGTGCGACGAAGGGAGACGTCTGCTTCTCGCCCGAAGAATTGGAGCTGCCCGCCGTGTTCCTCTGGAGGGGGTGACTAGAAAGAAATTGGTCATCCGCCTCAGAGGACTGAGATTCGCTGCTGCCGATGGTTCCTTCTTTCGCAGCGGAAGCCGAGGCAAGGAACTTGTCGGCAATGGATCTTAAGCGGTGGGCGGCATGTGGCGCGGAATCCAACATGCGCTCTACCATAAGGGTCTCGTAGAATTCGTTGAACCCCCTGCTCATGCTTTCGTTGGCCTTTTCAAGTTCTTTGACCTTTTGCTCCAGAGTCGTGATGGCAGTGTCCTTGCGATTACGGTATGCCCTTTGCGCGAGCCGAATCTGGGTGCGGCGACGCTGGCATGGTGTTAGAGACGCTAGAGGGCCAAGTCTCTCAACGAGGTTTACTCACATCGGCAGCAGTTTCGTCCTTGGTGTCGAGCCGCGGCCTGCCCCTGGACCGTTTCCTACGCCCTTCATCCTCGTCAAGATCGCCTCCATCTTCACCTGCTCCATCCGCGTGGTCCGTTGGTCTGGACCGCTTGCCCGTGGTAAGAGTGCTGTTGGTGGTCCGGAGCTTCTTTCGCGGCACGTTGGGTTTACTCAAGCCATACGATCCCATGAGATCATATTGCTCGGCGTTGAGTATCGGGAGATCTGTGTTTGCAGGCATGGCCGGCATATGGCTGCTCAGATGGTGAGCGTAGTAACTGTCGAATGAGAGGCCGTGGGGCGCTACAGCGTTGGCGGTGGCGGCCATTCGCACCGAAAGCTGAGTCGATGGAAAGGCTCCAGGCTGGCTGCTACACGAGGTCACCAGCGACGACTGTGAAGCGGGGCCTGTGTCGTCGATGTCGTTGAACTGGCAGCTTGAGAGGGCGGATGGGGTTGTGAGCGCCAAGGAGAGTAGGTCAGTCTGGTATTGCTGGACCACGGCAAAGGCGAGCGTGGGCTTGGATGATGAGCGGAGGGCGAGAGCGGCACGCTGGCCTTCGTCGTCTGGGTTGGGAGCAGTGGGCTGAAGCCGGCTGGACGCTCCGCGCGAGTGGCTGCCGTTGACTGAGCCCAAGTCCAAGGCGAAGTCGACGTTGCGGGTGCTCGAGGCGAGTGCTTGATCGCGTCGAGAGGGGTGGCCGAGGAAAGGGAGCTGGTGGTGGTGAGATGGCAGTTGATGAGATGGGAGGTCTGGGTGCTGGTAGTGGGAGTCCGAGTCCGAGTCCGAGTGCTGACATCCGGGCCCAGCAGCGGATCGCTCCTGCCGTCGCAGAGCGCTGGCGCCGCTGGCCTCATCATTGCCGCAGCAGGAGCATGCGCTAGTCGCAGCTTCCCCACGGCGGCGTTCGTCGGCGGCGAGTCCCATAATTATTAGCTATTGATTCGCAGGGCTTGGCGGCGACTCCGTCCACATGGCCGACGGATGATGGCCACTGAGTTTGGCTTGGTAATGGCTTAGCGCGAAGTGGCGAAGAAGCGAAGAAGCGAAGAAGAACAAACGACGGTGGGTAAGAGGACCCTGGACGACGGACGACGCAGAACGAGCATGCTGCGACGGTCGCACCGGGCGAGCTCCTCACCGGTGCCCCGTTGGCATCCATGGCATCCATGGCGGACGGGATGAAACGGGGTCTGGGCCAGGGCTGCCGATAGACGGAGGCCTGGAAAGCTTCGTACAGGATGTACTCGTAGTACGGAGTACGATGCGCCCATGAGCGGTTCGTGTACACTTGGCGTCTCTCCGTTTATTAAATCCATGCTAGGCAACTTGCCCGTCAGGGGAAAAGCTCGCTTCAGTGCCGCTGCCTGCCATCCCATCGAAGTCCAACAAAGTCCCATGTCCAAGCCCCAACCGCCACAGCGGACCTTGCTCGGTGAGCGTTTCTTCAGGGCAAACAAGTGTGGGTCAACGAGTCGACAGCCCATGCGGCCCGCCGATATTCTTCGGGTCGCCTGTGCCACAACGGCTCCCCATGCTTTGTAGCCAATGGCGTTGGCCCTCGACTCGTGCAGAAGAAAGAAACGGCACACTAGGCGACACAGGAACGTCAAATTATCGGCCTTGGGTGGTATGAAGCAAAAGAGGTGCAGAAAAGCAAGCAAGAGCTGCAAAATATACGGGCTCAGAGCCGGCAAGACGACAAATATCGGTCAGGACGACATGGGGGACCTCGACCAGCATATTCTCGTCTTCGAAGACTCGGAGGGACATGTGCATTTGTCATCCATGGGATTGACTGGAGGTGCTCCCTCGACGGGCCAACATGGCCAACAGCCCCCAAGGCAGCTGTTCAGCCTCAATTTCGTCCGCGCCTGTGTCTAGGGTAAGCTGAGTCGTCTGCGGCTGGTATACCGTGCCTTCATGTGGGGTAATCTTGGTGGTCTTTGGTTCCCGCAAAGCCATTCCACCTCACCTCCACTGAGGGCGCTACCTCCCCGCGGGAGACGGCAGAGGCAACTCTCTGAAGGCGGATTCATTAAAGTCCCAGTATGGGCGACCGAGGCCATGGCTGGACCACAGTCGGGCACAGGAACCTGAGCCCTGGCTTCGGACGGGCCTGGGAGGCCGAGCAGGAGCGAAAGGAGTTTGAGGCCATCGCCGCCTGGGACAAGGACGAGCAATGGCCCGGCATGTAAGTCGCCAATGCGGCGCAATTGGTCGCTGCTGCTCCCCGCCGGAATCCAAGTTGCTGACTGCCTGGAACCCAGAGACAAACCGCCTATCTCAGCCGCCGATGCGAAAAGATTCGATTCCCGTCTCGTCTGGGTCAAGAACCTCGGCTATGGCTCCTTTGGCCGCGTCGAAATGGTCATGCACGGCGCCGTGTGCCTGGCTCGGAAGCGCATCGCTCGGAAGCGCGGGGGCCCATCCGTTGAGGAGATGCGCCAGGAGGGCCTCACCATGCGCAAGCTCGACCATCGCCACGTCGTCAAGCTCGTCGGCTCATACTCTCCTCGGAGCCACGAGCTCTGCCTGCTCATCTGGCCTGCCGCTGTCTGCGACCTGCGCCTCTTCCTCGACGACCTCGAGGATTTGCGCATTGGCGACGGAGACCGCGACGATATCATAGGGAGGCTCGACGCCCTCGACCTGAAGGACTTGAGCGCCATCGAGCCGCCGTTGACGAGCCAAAACTTCCTGTCGGAAGAAAAATGCCCCGTCGAATTCTTGCGTACCGTTATTGGCTGTGTTACGCGCGCTATGGCGCATTGCCACGCCAATGGCGTAAGACACCTCGATATCAAGCCATCCAATATCCTCTTGAAGCGGGATCGAGTATACCTTGCAGACTTTGGAATTTCGAGGGACGTTAGTGGCCAGGACCAAACCACCACCGATAGCCTACCGGGGACAGAGAAGTGGCGAGCCCCCGAGCTTTATGGCGACTATGGCTCAAGCATGCAGCTATCAGATATCTATTCCCTCGGACTCGTCTACCTCAACATTGCCACGGTGCTGTACAATGTCAGGCTCAGCGACTTCAACGCCACCTTGGACTACTCGCGCACGGCGTTCCGCAGGGAGCAGCTCAAATTACGGGAGGAGAAGATCAAGGAACACCTCGAAAAGCTTACTCGCCATGCCCTGGTGACCCCGCCATTCATGTTTACCTATGAAGGACAGGAGACGGTCCGGCCACGGCCTCTGGTCAAACTCATCTCGCAGATGGTTGCGACGAGTCCGCGCAACCGACCACAGGCTGACAAGGTTGACGAAAAGCTGTCCATGCTCGGCGGCATCCACCAAATATACCACGCCGAGTGCTGCAAGCGGCCAATGTCTTGGGTAGAGGACAGGTGGGACAAGAAGTTTACGACGATATCCAATCTCAAAAAGGAGAATGATCAGCTACGCAAGAAAATTGACGAGCTGAGGGGCAGGGACGAGACATACGAGACGCGGCTCCAGAATGAACGCAGGGCACATGAGATTGTCATTGTAAGGCTGCAGGCCCTGCTGAAAGAGGCCGATGAGAAATGCCGGAGACTGCAAGTGGAAAAGGCGACACGCAAGAAGAACCATCATGGTCATGATGGGCCGCGACCTACGATGCCTGGCGCGAAGCGCAGCAGCGTGACGGCCTCTACCGCATCTGTCGGTCTCGGGTTAACCAAGATTCGATCCACGCCGACAAAGCCTGCAGCGCGCCCAGCCATACAGCCTGCACCCCGATCGACTCCGCAAGCACCGAGCTGCACGCCGCCGTGGGCAAGTCGAAAAGCATCAGTGGGGGCGCCCCAGAGCCCCTTGAATGTTCACCCAGCAAGGTCTCCAGCCCAGCGGTCGCCAAGCGTGACGAACCTCAGTGGGCATCAGCTTCGGTCTCGTGACTCTGGCTCGAAGCTGCCTCTTCCGGTGACGCCCGGCAGCCGGAGCGGCACCCCGGTCCTCAACCGTGACCCGAGCCTGACGGATAGCAGCATGGCATCGTCAGTCTTCTCGCAACACAGTATGGAGACGGTGCCAACCCCAACAAACAATAGTCCGCAGCTCCGGCGCACGCCAATGTCGGGAGATGTGAGGCCCGAGAAGCAGTGGACTGGGCTACCTGCCAGGCCGTCATCGCCAAGCGCGAGGCGACTCTCTGTCGCGACGCAGGGCCCATCCACTCCATCCGTGCCAACTAGCCCCGTGCTCTCAATGACCGCCTCGGCCACGTCATCGCGGCGGACGCTAAAGTTGGATCATGTTTCGGACGCCAGCGACACAAAGTCGACGGCGAGGCCACCCTCGCTGCAGCCGATGAAGAGCTGGGCAGACGTGGCCAAGCTGGAGAAGCGGCGCAAGGTCGCCCAGCGGGATTGAAGAGGTGGACATGTAGGTGTTGGCTCACATGGGATGATTCCTACAATTCGAGCCGACATTTTGGGGAGATTGGGGAAACTTATGATATGATGACACGTGTGATGAGTTATTCGGCGTTGTGGGCAGCAGCCGGTTGAAAAGCCATGTTTGCACGACGACGCGACACACCTTTTTGACAATTTTTGCATAGCGGCTCAATTCAGTCTTTTGCGTATCAATACCAGCCCCTGAGGCTAGTGGTGTTGGATTTCAAGATATACCCGTCCGTGAACGCCTGCTCTAGATGCTATATGCTAAGTTTCCAGCCATTTGTATCTGTACATGGAAGTCGTAGTCCTTTCATCGAAGCCGTCTACTTGGATGCTGCCGCGTCGCCGTTTCGACCGGCTGCGCCTCTGGCGAGCCATTTCATCAACCGCGGCTGCTCGGCTTCCACCAGCGCGGCCCAGGACGGGGAGATGAAGGGGTCCTTGCCGTCCTCGACCAGGGCGTTGGGCCCTAGCCTGGCGGTGATGGCTGAGAGAAAGGGCAGTGACGGTGCAGCGTGTTCGGCCACGTTTGGGCGTACGCCGTCCCGCGAACGCGTCGGTCGTTGTCGGTCTTGCGCCGCGTCACGACGGCCGGGTTTCGCCGAACCGGCCTTCTGCTGCTCAGCCAGCGCGCGCTCCTGCTCGACCAGCTCGTGGAGCGCCGTGCCCCGCGCCGTCCAGTCCTGCCAGGTCTTCTCGACGCGCCACTCCCACCACAGGCGCGCCAGCTGCATGCTCCAGCTGAACGTCGTCTTGGGCCCGCCGCCCTCGCCCTCTCCCCGGCCCCGGCCCCGGCCCTCCTCACGGCGCATCTGGTCCTCGACAAGGCGGTCCCACTCGTCCTCAAGCACGGCGCTGGGGGCGAGCTCCTCGTCGATGTCGACGATCTTGTAGATCTTGCGCTGGAAGACGCGGTCCTTGCGGCCGACCATGCGGCTCAGCGCGCGCGGCTGCGGCTTCTTGATGCGCAGGAAGGGCTGGCCATCGGCGGTGGTGCATAGCGAGGGGATGCGGCGCGTACGGTCGCCGGGAAGGGCAGACGCCGGGCGCGGCAGGATGGAGGATGCGTATACCGGTGGTTGGCCCGGCGGCGCGGTGTTGCGGATGAGGGGCTCGGCGTAGGGCCCGGACGGCGACTTGCGGGCCGGCAGATGGGCGGCGCGCGCGGCGGCGGCGGAGGAGAGGCGCGCGCGGATGTGTTCCACGATCTGGGCGCGCTCGGGGGATCCGGGGGCCTGCGCCTTGGCAAAGAGCGTGAGGAAGTTGTACCCAGCAGCCATGGAGGCGTAAACGAGCCGCAGACTGGTGTACGCGCGGTTCCCCGCGAAGCGCTTCCTGATGAGCTGGGCAAGTCCCAGCTTGGGAGACTGGACCTCCTCCGGCAGCGGGATCCTGCTCGCGGAGCGGAGGAGTGCGCGGTAGAGGGCCAGGGCGGCGGTGCGGTGTCGCGGGTCGCGCGCGGGGATGAAGGGGAGGCGGCGCATTGTGGGCTGGCGGGAGGATCACGATGGATGGAGGGTGCGGCTCGGCATGGCTGGGGGGCGGGCGGCGGCGTGCTCTGCGCGCAATGGGTGGTTGACGCGCGCGGGCCGTGGAGTCATGGAGTTGAGATCACAACGGTCGTTGATGGTGGTGTTGAAGCTTCTTGCGAGAGCTCGCTACGATTGGCCGCCGCGCTGCCGGGTCCAGAGGTGGGGCCGGCCGTCTACCTCGCTCCAGGCATCGCATTCCTGCTAATAAAGCGGCAAGCGCATCGGCATCGCGAAAACGAACAGTAGAAGTGCGAGGGCGCCAGTATAAGCGGACAGCGGACAGCAGATAGCGCCCGCCCTTCCCGAACTCCGCAGCGAGCGAGCCCTTCCGGACTGGGGTTTACGCATTCGTTTGTCAAGGGCACCGGCCTTTAGAGCATCACCTGATGAGCTGTGGAGGCCCGGGAAGCGGACTTTTGGCAGTGTCCGGAGAGCGAGTCCGCGCGCGGACGGCGTGGAGAGCCTGGGCAGGGGTTGCATGCCGCGGTTGGGGTGTTTGACAGCAGCCAGCCAGCCAGCCCTACAGCCTGGCTTCAGAATTTATGAACAGCTGTTTTTTATGGCTTGTTTCAATAGGCACCGGCGCGAGATTTGCGGGGGGGCTAGAGTTTATGTGGCGGCTGGAATGTAAGGTGGCAGCATAAGGAGGGTGGTCCTCGGCCTCTTGATGGAGGGATCGATGCGTGCTGCACGTTCGGCAATGCCAGGTAATACTGGCACCGGCAGCCAACGTGCAGGTAGCTCCCGCCGCCTGGCTGTCGAGTTCTGTATCCACGCGCCGGCGCAAACCTTGGCTTCCAACGTGATGGCCAGACTGGATCGGTAGTCCGCCGTCCGTACGTCCGTAGCCACTTTGCACCCGCTCGAGGCACCAAGGGTCGCCGAATGAGGCCAGCGTTACATCAATCTTACGTCGCCGCGTCGCAGTCGCACGCCTGCCGCCGACAAACGCGTTGCGATTCCAAGACGGAGCAAAACAACCATGCGTGTTTCGCAGTCTGTACTTCGTATTCGTGCCGTCTGGCTGGGCCGGGGACGGGGGTACCTCGTGGGCGGGCGAAAATGGGAGACAAATAAGGTTGTCTCAATATCTGATTGCCTGCGGCTCTGCCGGAAGCCCTTGGCACCTGGTGACCTACTCGTAGCCTTGAGACGCCGAGGCGACTCCACTGGGGAGCCTCCACTGGAAACACCCGTGGCAAGCGTGGATCCATGAGCGCAGGGGACGGCGTCGCTAGCGCAGCGGACATCTGGACACCCGCTGACACTCCACTGCGCTTGAGCGCCCCCTGCCGCCGCCCGCCCTGCCAAGTGTTGAACCTACTCGAAGGTACGGATACTCGTACTCGTACATAAACTCCTCTGGCAGGCTGGCCTGATCGTCGTTACGACTGCGAATAAGAATTACACGGCCGGTTGCGGACAAAGGGGCCATATAGGGCTCAGACGCGCGAGCCGACTTGCTTCCGCGGCGAAGAACGGCCAGCGACGACACCGGTGACCTTTCACGGCCGATGTCCCGTGCTCGCGTGCGCCGGGACGCCCGGGACGCCCGGTACCTACCTAGGAGGGGCAGCCCAGCGCCGTTCAATTTCCCCATATTAAGAAACTGCCCATCGCCCTTTCAACGGCCTGTCGTCTCGAGGTTCAACACGCCGGGGCCGACAAACGGCCGACATTCCAGCTTCTAAACGGCGCAACGGCACTGAGCAGGCGGCGGCCCAGCGTGGACTGAGCACTGCGTCACCGCTGCATGTGTCCCTGCGCGTGCTTACCTGCTTTGTGCCCCCTGTCAGCGGTCGATGCACCCGCCAAAACCAAGTACCACCGCCACTTATTACAGTACCACCACCACCACCACCACCACCACCGTCACCCTCCCTCCATTCCACCTCCCACTGTGCTTGGCCATCCACCGCCTCCTTTCAGTCTTTCTATCTTTCTCCAATCGTTCGTTCGGACAACTCGTGGCTGGCCTTGAGATTTGGGTTCTGTGAACCAAGTGCCGTGCCTTCCGCTGATCCGTCCCCATCTCGACCGCTTTGGACCGCAGGCTGGTTCCATCCCTCTCTCGGCGTTGCTGCGCGATTGCTGCCGACTTGTGCCTTCGCTGCTCCTCTCTCCTTACGTCTCTGATCGTCTCGAATTTGCTCTTTACCACCTCATGGCCGCGTCTCTCCTTGCTTCGCCTTCATTCACCATTCGAAACACAACCTTAAGCTGGCCCAGGCGAGGGACTGCCAACTCAACGCTGGCAGCAGCCCGAACTGGCCTACTAGTACAGTGGGTACTCTTTAATTACGAGTTGAACGCGCCTGGATTAACTTGTAATTATAGTAGAATCACTGTACACCGTCCCGATCACAAAGGAGCCGCGAGGCGCTCACAATGTTCCTCCACTCAGGAGCAAGTCTTCACGGTCACGAATACTCTGCCCGGCGGTCATCCACTGCCCAGGTTCCACTACCGACGCGACACCCTCTCCTCCGCACGGCTCTGCGGCCGCTCGCCCCCCCTGAATTGAACGCTGCGGCGCAGACTCCTGCTTCCGAAGGAGCGGTACACCGAAGGCGATCCCTCGACAGCTCCCGCCCCTCGTCTCTGTCCTCCCGCAACCGCCCTGCCTCTGGCAGCTTCACGAAGAAGGACCTGGCCGTCAGGTTCCGCGAGCCCGACATGGACCAGGCACACACGCCCCTCGCCAGCGAGGATGAAGAGTCCGTGGCTGGCTCTGAGCTGAGTGACTGCACCGATGTCTCGATTCGACGGACCAAGCGGAAGCGCGCACCCCGAAAATCGACTCGCTTCGCTCTCGCCCACCCCGCACCTCAACTACGCACCAAACAACGAATGCTGGTGCAGCTGCGGCCGCGTCTGCTGCTTCAGCTTCAGGAGGTTGGCGACAAGCGCGCGATTCCGGCGTTTGACGTGATTCCGTCTAGCTTAGTGGCCGGCACCATCATCATTCCTCGACTGGCCAAGCGGTTTCCACGCATGTTAGGAGCTAGGCCTGAGCTCGGCCAGGACGACGTTCTTGTGGTTCGCAGCGACGACTATGGGCCATCAACTCCTGGCTCGATGCCGACCACCGACAACGCGGGTGACAGCCTCGACGACAGAGATGTCGTGGCTGTCATAAGCGCTCTGCCCCAGCAAAGTAGCAGGTGTGCCGAGATCGTCCTTGAGGATGGGGCGACCTGGGTCACGAGCTTAATGGCCAACGGCTCTTACGAATTCACGCATATCGATGACCAGGGCCGCACGACGACTGCCAGATGGGTCCGGAGGTCCCTGGCTTCGACACGCAATAGCGCAGCATCAGTTGGCCCATCACACACGCCAACCTCGTCACAACCAGCCGAATACAAATGGACGTTTAGCTTCATCGACCCGTCGTCGAGGAGGCACCCCATTATGGGCAGCCTCACGTCTGACTCGGTCGAAATATACGATACATACAACTCTCTGTCCCCTTCCAGCCGCCGCTACCCTCCTTCACGGTCGTTTGTCCCGGACAATGGCGGCCACAGGGAGCCGGTCTCCCCAGCGGCATCTCGGAAAGAGGAGCGTGCGACGCACGTGGTGACACAGGGGCAAAAGAATGTCATGATTGCTACGGCGACCTGGATCAGCCTCCATCAGCAAGGCTGGCCGGCTTCCGCCAACCCCAAGTTTTCTCGAACCGTGTCATCTCACTGTCGGTCCGCGAGTAGTGGGGCATCGACACGACGCCAGACCCTACCTGCGTATGATGGGGACGGTTCTCGTGCTGCCAGCCCTCTGAACTCCTCACCGCACACTCCAGAAAGCTCCGTAGACGCGCCAGCGGCCAATAGCCAGCATTCCGTAGCAGTGCCCGCGAGGGCCATGTCGACTGGGCGGGAATTCATGCGACGAAGGAGCTCGCGGAGAGAGAGTGGCGCAACGCCGGACCGTCGCTTGTCGGGGGTCTCCCAACACAGCATGCAGAAGCATACAAGGGAACAGGACGAGAAGACGCCTACTTGTCGGCCGAGGTTTCGACAATGGCTTCATAGGCTGTTTCACCGGAAGAAGTGTCCGGATCAGGAGGGAGAGTTGCTCAAGTACAAGCTGGAGGAGTGATGCACAATCAGACGCCCCTATCTATCTGGGCGAGTCTAGTACATACGGTATCTATACTTTGAAACTGTTTGCATATTCACTGTACGACTCCTACATGACGTAGCACGTGACTGGGAGGGATCGAGGAACGGTTGGGCGGGAATTGGGTGTAACACTCAAGGCAGCGTTGCAAGTTCATATTCACACAAAGCAAGCATGGCGCCATCGAGAACCTATACCCTCACCCCAAACTTCTAGTACAAGCCGTCGGGCCCCATCTAGATCGGCAACACCATCGCTGATCCCTTCCATCCGGCCAGGCCCCTGTCGACGGTCCCCGCAGACAAGCTCCCGGTCGTCGAGTGCATCGCAGAGCACGGCCATGAGCTGAGGCGGCAGCAGAAACGGGCCGCCAGCGTCGGCATCTGGGCTACCTTTTTACAGTCGGTCGGCGCGGACGCGAGGCTGGAACGCGACGACGACGCCCTGAGCGAGTACGCCATCGACCGCCTGGAGACGCGCTACCTGCGTGACGAGCCGCTCGACGACGCAGACCTGGCACGGCGCCTGGCGGAGCCGAGGGTGCAGGCGGCCGTCCGGGCGGGCCTCTTCGGGCGACAGCCGGTGTACATGGTCACGGGGGTCAGGATCGCGCGCGGGCTCAGCGTGCGGACGGAGGTGGGCGGGGGCCACGGGGCCGGCCGACCAGGGCGCGTCCGCCAGCGCGGGGTTCGGCGTCGAGCGGCGCGACGGGATCGCGAGCGCGTTCCGCGCCGGGGAGGACGGGGACGTGGTGTTTGCGTACCAGCTGCACTGGATCCGGCAGAGGGGCAGGGGCAATATGGCTACCGTGTGGGTGTTGAGACGGAGGCTGCGTTCTTGCACGGGGAGGCGGATGCCGGGGCGGAGGAGGAAGTGGGCGTGGGCGCGGTGACGCGCGAGGAGTTGGTGGAGACAGACGATGGGGACACCGATGTTGAGGCGTCTGAGCATGTCGACGCGGACGGGGCGCTGTGTGTGTGCCTGGCGTTGAGGGCCGGGTTCCGGTCCTGACGACGTCGTGTCTCGTCTCTGCCTATGTGTACGGAGTATGCCCTGGCTTTCTTTGAATACTTTGCACAAGCCGACAACGAGCCGTCGAACTCTGTGACAGCAAGGCAGGGACCAGCACGGGGCGCACCCTGGCCGCCGGCGCATCCACCGCCGAACCTTGACGGCCCGTGCAGGCAGATCGGGGATGGACGAGTACTTGGGATGGTCGATATTCCTTTTGAGTTGCCTTACTAAGCCCAATCTAGTGGCCCAGGATGCATGTTGATAATTTAAGCTTAATCAAGGTAACTAATTTAGCGTGTGTTGCCTACTTCGTACACCTCGAGCATAAAGTACCAGGTTACTCCGTACCAGGTGCCAACTCCTCCAATGCCAGTCTGCCTGGAGCGTCTGCAGCGCCAACCTAAACCTTCTCTGTGCGCCTCACCGTCGGTTCCAAACTCAGCGTGGCTCATATATCCATATATATAATCTCTTCGCTTCCTACAACTTTTCTCTCTGTCATCTTCTTCGCTTACTCTTCTTGTGAATTCCAGCCGCTCAGCTCAGCACCCTTTTCCAGGAGTCCCGAGTCCGCCTTGCCTTCACGGAATGAGCTGACCTCTCTCACCAGATCCTTCGCATCTGCAGCAGTTTCAGCAGAGCACCATCCATCATGCCAACCCCAGTCGACGTCCGCTTCGTGCTGCCCACCGTCAATCTCCAAGGCTAAGCGAGTACATATCGGGAAGTGCAAGTGCACCATATCGATGCGCATATCTGGGAACGACAAGACAGGGCTTTCAGGCGAAAGTTTGCCACGGCATCCCGCATCTTGGCCGAGAGGAGTCAGCATCCCGTCACCAACGATGCGCCTGGCTGGCCGTCACTTACCGCTGGTGATATTGCAGCCCGAGCAGAGCCATGGCCAAGGCCTCGGCCCAATACAATGCGGCCAGAGACTCGGTAGCACAAAAAATATCAGTATCAGCCAGGGGTTGAACAAGTGAGATATCTCCCCTGATTTCAATCGATTTTTCGCCACCACGGGCTCGGGCTCGCAACCTATCGTTACAATGTTATGAAGCCAATGATGAAAGCCGGCGCTCATCATGGGCCGTGCTCTGAGGCAGCAGAGGGTTCCTAAAAATAAAAGCGGTGTCAGCCTTTCGGCTGACATTATGGGCAACACCCCTCATACAAAGGTCTCTCCTCATCGCCTGGGGCTCGGATTTGTACACGATGTTAAATCACTAGGGGTCCGCACCTGATAAACCATGCCATTGAGCTGATGATTAAAGCCAGCGCTCATCATGAGCCGTGTTCTGAGGCAGCAGAAGGCTTCCTAAAAATTAAAATAAAATAACTCGGCTGACATTATGGGCAACTCCCCTCATACAAGGGTCTCTCCTCATTGCCAGGGGCTCGAATTTGTACACTATATCAGTAGCCGATGATGAGGCCAGCTCGTCACGAGCGACGACAGATCCCATAAATCATCTGCGTCTTGGGTCTGAGGCAACAAGAGATCAACAAGATAGGACAAGGAGGACGGCAAGTGTCGTTGATGTGGGTGTCGTTGGAGTACAGGATGTCGTTCAATGGCAAACGTCCTATATTGATACATGTGTCTTGAGCTAACCAGTGGCTAGAGAACTCACCATTTTTTGGGAGCACAACGGAAGAAATAAAGGTCGAATGCCTGTATCAGGAGTCAGTGAAGCTGGTGCTGTCACAGGGGAGGAGGCCTTGGCGAAGCTCGGGGAGTAAATGCGAAGCATGAAGAGCAAGGTGGAGGGACAGATATCAAATACCCGAGTAGTACGTCCCATCTGATGGCTTGACGAAGCCTGAGAAGGAAATGACGGCGAGGTGAACGACGGGGGTAGACACAGAAAAGAAAGAGAAGCAATGAATGGTCAGGCTGTGGAGATAACGAGGAAGACAGCAGTTGGGAGAAGAAATGACGAAGTTGGTAAATAAAAGATGTGAAAATGATGCTGACGATGAAGGAAATGCTTGAGAATGGAAAAACAACAGCCCGCGGACGAAAACGATGAAGAGGAGAAAAGAGGAGAGCGTTGGGAAACAGGTCGAGAGTTCAGTTTAAGTACTGCATATGGACATATTCGCAACTTCTTGAGCATTTATCGCTGCCACTACAACCTTCTGTCCAAATATCAGCTGAAGGAGCTCCTCGTCGCACGCCAAACTGATTGGTGGGTCGCGTCTCTACAGCTTCCTACCTACCCCGTTTCTTGTGGGACAAGAAGCGGTGTGTTCTACGAAGGAACGTCAGGTACTCTGGGACGAACGATTATCGGGCAACAAATAGCAGCTGAATGGGCAGCAGACAGTGAAAAGTCCTGGTTTGCGGCGTGGAAGCAAGGGAATGATGAGATGGTCCCAGAAGGCATGAGTCTGACCGACACTTGGTTGAAACTTTGAGAAGGAATTCATAATTACGTATTATTACCGACAGGAAACAGGAAGGCCAGGAGCATCTCTGGGGTAAATTCGGTGCTCCTGGTCTAAACTTCATGTCGATGGCATCAACAAGCAGGAAGATATGACAAGCCCGCAACGAGACCACGGGCCTGCCTTCATGATCAATACTATGAGCCCAAGCAGAAGAGTGCAGCAGCATCGACAATGGGGTAGGTATTTGCGAAACGGGACGTCAAGAGGCAGGCTCAATTGGTGCTGTATTCCTAGTCGATGTGCAGCCGCCGGAAGGAACTCACGTTTCCACATGAGGCTGAAAGCATCATGTATGGCTGCTCCTTCATGATGAACCGGCACATTTCAACTTCCCGTGCGGCAAAGAGAGGAACAATTTGCTCTAAAGAGCCATTAATGCTGTAAATTTGGAAGTAATTAGGAAAAACAATAGCAATTTGCTTTCAAACATGCTATCGCCTGGGGGGCCGTCTTGCCAGCTAATCTCGACAGGAACCTCCTAACACGACCACGACTCGGCGGCTCTTTAACCTCGGGGCGAGCCGGAATAATACCGCCCGCAGTTGCCACCCTCCATTTTATCTTCCAGCCAAGGAAGAGACCTCATCGAGAAATCAAGCACATGCTCGGTGACGTGGTCGAGGAGGGCCTTCGAATCCGAGTAGTCGCTCGCATCACATAGGGGGCATTGATCTATCCTAAACGGGACCAGCAAGGAGGAGGCACTGAACCGTGTGGCATACTGTTCTTCCGGAATGAAGTCGCTGTGACGTTGCTTGGTATGCTCGAGAAGCTACTCGAGCAAGGGGAAAACCAGAGGTGCTCGCCCGTGGCGGGTACTGCACGGCAAGCATTGCCAGAAACGGGGGTGATGCTCGTGGACGTGCTGCATCCAGTCGTCGTGGCTGGCGTAGAGCTCCTCGGGTCTAGGGTAGTCTTCTATCATGCAGGTGTACGGACAAATATCCTCCATCAAATGTTTCCTATGCATTTCGTTTAGTATGTCAATACCCGACGGAGGCACGAATTTAAGGCCCGAGACTTTCAAGTGCTGGCGGGAGGGTTTCCTTTATTCCATTTGTTCCAATGATGAGCGGACACGAGGCTGTGTTGATCAGTCACCGGCCCGCAGCCTGCATGGTTGTACTGTACGAAGTACAAGGTATGTCTAAAGTTTCCATGTGCATTTATTCCTTCTGTGCGAAGCCTCCAACATTGTGATACTTTCCCTTGTTCCTGCCGTTGCTCGCTGTTCCTTTCTGGTACTTCGGGGTATTGCACCGAGATTCTATAAGGCCAAGATATTGCAACGTGCCTCTCAGAATGCGATCTTTTGTTAACCAAGATACCTTACGGTACATCAATAACCCTTGCAAGGTACGAAAATGCAGAGATACTGCTTGTGGCTGGGATCGAGAGCCTCAAACCCCGCGTGAACCATGCCTCTTCGACAAAGGGGTGGGTAGTTGCGGGCTTCATCTAGCCAAGCATGCGCTTTCAGCTCCAATGGGCAAAGATTCCATCGGTACAGACGAGCTCGGCTCTGCCAAGAAGGTGCTTGGTCGCATGTTCACCATCGAAGCCGGCCTTGGTGGCCACGACAAGCTTGCGTTGCCGGCCTACTGGCCGCGGAGCTTTGCACCGCACACTAGGAGCTTGAAGTCGCCGATTCTGGCCACTTGCCACGGATTCAGCAGTGTCCCCCCAACTCCTAGATGAACTCGAACGCGTATGTACGGTACGTTTCCTCTGCCATTGCGGTGAGACTAGGAGGCTGACAGCGTAGTCAGCAGTGGCCCGATGCACCTGACCCTCAACGTCCAATTCTCCGTCCTGTCCTCCAGAAGGGAACCTATCGATCTCTGAAGAAAGCTAATAATCACCTCCAGAGGGATATTTTGGCATTTGCGCGCGGCTCTTCCTCCTTTGTCGAGCAATACTTTAAGAAGCTCCGCTAGTTCTCCAGGGACGCTTCCCCGACATACTAGGACTATTGGCAAGATCTCCAGTTGATCGTATCCATGTAAGAGCAGCCCATATATGACGTGAATAATGCATCAGATGCTGAATAAAGTTCCTTTGCAATGCAGGAAAAAGAGCAGGAAGACGGTCAAGTATGCGGTTGAAGCCGCCGGAGCACCAGTTCCGCAACTATCTGCTGAACGGCTCAAAGCCATCTCACCCGGCTCTCTTTGCGACGTTGTCAGAGCCAAGCTGGGGAGTCGCGTATGTTATCGCGTGCTGGGCGCTGGATTCTATCAGCTGCGTGATGGCTCTCATATTGTTCAAAGTGCGGACCCAAGGCCAAGCATCTCGCTCAGAAGCATCCTGGACACCCAGACTCTCCAACAGGATACATTATTACATAGTCTTGCTTATACTACGACTCGTAATGTATGAACACAAAGTGGCCCAACGATGTGATCCATTTACTCCCGGAACCTTTGCCTGAGGCAATGATTGATGCTTGTTCTTGACTGACGTCGGCAGGTCACAGGGTCGTTGTGGGGGTGGTGGGGCCGCCGTACCGGACCCGGCGAGATGGGTCTCTCCGGGCGGCTCGGGCCAGAAACGGCGCGCGACATGCTCGTACGTATACCTAGGGTGCCTACTCCGTAGGTACAGATGTACATACGTCTGGAGCTTGCAGCGGCGATTCGCACAAGGCTGGCTGGACATGCACAACTGCCCCGTACGCAGACCGATCCCATTTTCTCCATATTTCCCTTGTTCCCTGCAGTTCATTGCTATGCCTGCCGTTGGTCGCTATTACTCGCCGTTGGTCGATATTCCTTGCTGTTGTTCGCTATTCCCGGCCGTTCCTTATACCTTGAGCTACGCCGAGATTCTACAAGGCCAATGTATTACATGGACCTCTTATTGGCCAAAGGTACTTTGCCGTGCTTCATGTAACCCTTGCAGGGTACACAGGGCCTTCGCACTGGAAGGATACTTTGCTTCTGGCACCAGTCCTTTGTTTGCGAGGTTGTGCGTCAAGACTGGTATTTGTCATCCTCGAAGCCAAGGCCAGTGAGCCACGCCACCACGAACTTCCACGGCTGATTACTCGTAGAGCAGTGAATGCTCATCAGCGTCACCCGACCTGTACAAACCCCGAGGCCAGAGCAGGCTGACCACGGAGTGACGTGTCGGGGCCCTGCGGTGCCTGCGTCGGCGAAAGGGGCCTATGGCGGACGCCGTTGGGGCGGTACATGAAGCACTGGGCAGTGGCAGTAGAGCGCCGTGTCCCCACTGGCAGCTGCACCGGGGGCTGCTCTGGTTGGCCCGCGGGCGGCGCACAGTGGAGGTCGCTCACTGGGGCCGTTGGAGTCCATCAGGCTGCTGCGGGCTGATGTGGGCTCCAGCTTCCCAACCTGACGGGAGCTCCTGGCGCCGCCTTGGCCACGCCAGTTCCCTCCACTCTCCACCGTAGAGGACAGTGTCGTCAGTCCACCGCCTGCCTGCCCGACCCTGAACGGCAGCTCAAGCACGGCACAATCTAGGCTTCTACCGGTGGCATCATCACTTCGCAGGGCATTCATATCGTTTCCGCCATCTCCTCCCCGACCCAGCTGGCTTCACGCCCGCACTGCACCGCGCTCGACGACTGCCAATTCGCCCTCCAGCTTTGCACGCCCTCTGCGAACCCCATGGGCATCGACGGCGTCGTTTCCTGTGCCCGTGTCTAGCTTGGGCCCCCAAGCCCCGCGACGAGCCGTCTTCGCCTGCCGCTCGCAGCCCGACGCCTCGCCTCGCCTCGCCTCTGCACGCGAGATTCCGACGACGATCGCGGCCCCGATCCGTACAGCCTCGTCGTAGCTCTGCGCGGCGACGGTCCTCTTCGCCTCTTCCTCTGCGGCTCGACGACCGACGACGGCGCCATCGACAATCGCAACGGCGCCCCTAGCCATGGACGAGAACATCGGCTTGCGGCATGAGGGCTCCCGCGCTGCGCTGTCTGCGTCGGCTGCGTCGCATCTGATGACCAGCTTCGCCATGTACGAGCCCATCTCGCGGGCCACGTCCCCCGGCATCCCCTACCCCAAGACGGACGAGGACGACAAGAAGCGCTACCGCCCCCGCACGTTTGCCTACTTCCAGCAGCTGCCCTTCGAGGTCGAGGAGGAGGCTCAGCGTGATGCCGCCCTCAATGGCATCCTCAAGCAGCTCTATATTGCCATACGCGCCGAGGACTTCGCACCCGGTGCCCTGCACTGGGCTCGGGAGCTCCAGGCCTGGCTCAACCTCAAGTTTGAGATGACGCGGGAGCTGAGAGCCAGGCTGGCCAAGCTCTTCTACTCGCTGGCGCTGGCTCCCGGCCTCGACCCGACTGCCGCGGACCGCTTCCTGCGCATGGTCTTGACGCTCACGAGGTGCGCTCCCAGATCCCCCCATGACTACGATGCATGTCTAACCCGGCCCTTGCCATGTAGGAAAAACCACTACCTCAAGCCTGGCGAGGACCTCACGCTCGACTGGCGGCCCTTGTGGAACGAGATCAAGGCCTGGGTCCTGCCCGCCGAGGGCCCGGCTCACCAGAGCAATCGGAGACGAGCCGCGAAGCAGCTTCTGAAGCTGTGCACCCACGCCCATACCTACTTCGACCCCAAGGACCGCCCTGCCATTCTCGAGGAGCTCCTCCCGTACTTTGGCGTCAACGAGCTGCCCAATGCCTTCATCGTCATTGGCGCGCTCAACGCCTTGCTGCCCAGCCATCCCGCCCCCGCGAGCGAACCCCAGGCGCAGCCGCAGCACTTCTTCCCCACTCTCTTCCACCTGTGGTCCATCATGAACCGCTCCAAGGTGGTGGACATGTTCTTCATGGACCTCTTTTCCCGCCTGGCCAGGGACCACATCCACTCTGAGCATGTTCCCTTTTCCGAGTACGGCATCTTCACCAAGGAGCAGTCGGATCTCATCTTCACGGCCATGCTGCGGCTGACTCAGATCCCCGTGGGACAGGCCAACTCGCCGTACACCCCCGTCGACTACCTCTCCGGCGCAGGCATCTACCTGGAGAGGGACAAGAAGAAGTACCCGACTGCGTACATGATGGCGCGCCTCATCATCAGCTGCCTTTCCCCGAGCTGCATGGAGCATGAAGAGTCCACCTTGTCGAGCTTGGAGGGCCTGATGGAGTCCATTGACACCTTCTTCCACCCCTCCAACCAGGGGGCATGGACCACCATGCTTGGCCAGTTCGTCCTCTACTTGACTGACGGCTTCGTCTCGCGATGGAACCGTGAGCAGAGCGGCGAGCTCGACATCCCTGCGGGGCGCAAGATCACCGGCGCCCTGAAGAAGCGCTTTGTCACGTCTCTGAAGGAGGTGACGTTCATGGGTCTGTTTTCCAAGAGCACCCGAGTTTCGCACTGCTACTATAATGCCCTTCAAGGGTTGGCGTACCTCGAGCCCGACGTGGTGCTCCCCGGCGCGCTGCAGCGGTTCTACCCCAGTCTTCAGGGGTTGGTGGAGGTCCATCGGACCACGTCGAGTCTCAACAGCTTGCAGATGATTGCAAACGGCATGTGCAAGCTCAAGGGGTACCGGTGCCACATTACCGCGCTGCTGGCCCTTGCGCTCCCGGGCATAGATGCGAACGACCTCAACAAGACTCAGTACACGTTGAATTTCATCCAGAGTGTGGCTTACAGCATACCTATTGCTCCCATGACGACCGAGGCCAGTCACATCCATGACACGACTCTGGCTATGCAGTGGGTGCAAGCCGAGATGGACCGCATGGAGCGCGACGGCCAGAACGTGCAGATTGACTATGAAAAGGAGCTTAGCGACGAAGACGAAGGCAACATACTGCGCTCATCGACGGCGGGCTTTGGCGAGTTTGTCCTGACACTTCTGGGCAAGGTCTTCACCTTGCTGGAGAACCTGCCGGATGCCAATCAAGTCCGCGGCGGGACGCCTGAAGATAACGTCATCAATGCTTTGCCGGCCGCGCTGTCCCCCCTATTCGCGTCGCTGTCGCCGGAGCTCTTCGACGTGGCGCTGGACAAGATTGCCACGTTTGTCTCGAGCCACGTCGTGCACCAAGCCCGCGATGCTATGGCCTGGATCATGAACGCTCTCTGCAAGGTCAACCCGGAGAAGACACTCAAGGTCTTCATCCCCATGCTTGTTGTCAACATCCGTAACGAAATTGACTACAACAATGCCGCGTCTGACCGGACTACTGGCACGGACTATCTTCCCCGAGACCGGGCCTTGGTCTGGCATGTGAGCATGCTGGCCATGTCGGTGGTCCATGTCGGCAGAGAGGTGCTAAAGTACAAGGACGAGCTGCTCGGCATTGCCGAGTACATGCAAGAGAAGTGTCGGGGCCTGCCTACCATTCTCGTCTCCAACTACATTCACCATCTGCTTCTCAACTTGACGCACACCTATCCCATTGACCACGCGCTGTACGAGCCAGACGTGGTCAAGCGGGGACTGGATATCGGCGACTGGGGAAAGACGACATCGCCGGCAGACCTCACCATTCGGTGGCATCAGCCGTCGCCCCCGGAGATTGAGTTTGCGGTTGAACTATTCGCATCGCAAGTGACATCGGCTGCCCAGCAGTTGGAGCTGCTCATGAGCGACAATCCTCCTGTGAGCAGGGAGGGAAAGAACAAGGCGTGGTCGGACGAAGTGTCCAGGTTGATGCAGCAGATTCGTCTCGTCATTGCCGGCATGGCCACCATGTTTGACCCTAAACGTGCATCTGGCGATGACACTGGCGAGGCGGGCGATGATGACATGGTCGACGCGGACGGTGACGAGGACATGATGGATGATGACGATGCTTTGGCTGAGGATGCCGAGGACGAGGAGCTGCGACCGCAGTTCCGGTACAAGGCTGGCTACCTCCTGAAGCCCGACGACCCAGCGTACAACCGGATTCACGAGCTGCGTGACGAACTCGGCCACCTCCTGACGAGGGCGCATGCATTCCTGAACGAAAAGCAGGAAGACGATGTCAACTGCTTCACCGCGTTGTGCTCTGCCTACCGAACCTGGATTACAGACGTAGGCATTGAGCGATCGGCGCATCCGTTGGAGAGACACGTGAGGCTCTACAAGGCGGACATTGCAGCCTTCAAGATCAAGGGGCTCCGGAAGGTGTATCCGCGACCGCTGCTGATCAAGCGAGCCGAAGCATACCACATGCTGCGCATGAAGCACAATGCTTCCGCCAGGCAAAAGAGCGAGCTGGACAAGCGGCTCTTGCTCGACCTCGCGCACTCGTGCTTGTCGATGTATGCCGACGTTCGCCGGGTTGCGCAGAGCGCCCAGGACTCATCACTGAAGGCCCTCATCGGCGGCAAGCCTCTTGTCATCCCTGTGATACTCCAGGGTCTGCGATCCGGCATCGAGGCAAACGAGCACGACAGGATCAAGGGCGCGATGTACACGTTGCTATTTACCTCGTTGTTGAGAACCATCCTAAAGGACTGGAGATTTGCTCCCGAGGCAATGCGCCTGTACATTGAGACTGCGGGCATCGACAAGCCCTCCATCCAGACCCTGGGATCCTCGGCGCTGTACTCCATGTTTGAGTTTGGCAAGCCCCTGGAGCGGGCGATCATGGTAGATGACGCCATGGTTCGCACCATCGAGCCCCCGTCGGACGTCTCGCCCGCTATCGACAACAGGCATCAGTTTATTGTGCAGCAGCGGAAGAGGGTCGAGGACGCCAAGGCCAAGCTCGGCCTTGAGCTGACTAGGAGAGCAAAGGGGGCTCATTGGAAGATTGCCACCAGGTGTGCGATGATTGCTACCAACCTGTGCCTTCGCTTCGACGACGTCGCTCCGACCGAGTTCATCGACCTCGTTGCGCAGGGCACAAACGATCCGCACCCGGGCTTGAGGGGTTACTTCTTGAACTCGTTCACGGCGCTCTTCACCGTCATTGACATGCGTGCGGTGTACGGCCACGACTACACCAACTACCTGCTGGAGAAGGAGGTTGGCGACAGGAATAGGCTGGAGATTCCCGTCGAGAAGGGGGACGCCGAGTTTACCCAAAGGTTCCTGGACGCATTCAAGCACCCAGAAGGCGCCGAGTACATGGTCGACTTTGACCATCCAGGATGGCTCGTCTGGGGCAAGAAGTTTACTGCGTTCCGAGCGCGCCCACTGCCGTTTGACGCATATGACCACGTCGAAACGGCCGTGCGCGAGCAGATTGGCAAGATATTGACCAAGGAATGGGTCTCCAAGTGCTTTGAGTACTTCAAGCAAGAGCCACGCGACTCCAATACGGATAGATTTCGCATGAGCTACGTGTATCTCTTGATGCACGTCTTCGACTTGATGCACTACGGCAAGACTGCGGCTACGCTGGACGACGTCATAGAGATGACCAAGGAGGTTTACGGTGACGGGAGCGACAAGCACCAGCACCGAGCGACGTCCGAGATTCTGGGGGCGTTGCTGGCTGGTTCCAGCGACGATCCTCCGGAGATTCGGAATCGCGTCTGGGGGTTCGCGGCGCCGATGATGCTCAAGATCTTTACGGATGACTTGACGCCGGAGAACCTGCAGTACTGGCTGACGTGCCTGCACGTCATCCTGGATGCAAAGGACCCCAGACGGTCTCATGAGATTGTGGAGCGCCTGCAGTCCTTCCGGCTGGACATGTCGTCGAACGCGGCGTTCAAGGAGTCCTCCAAGGTGCAGCTGGTCGAGTTCGTCGTGGCCGATGGCGGATGGCACTTCCGCGACGCGCAGCCCATTCTAGAGCACTTTGTGGAGCACATCGACCATCCTTACAAGGCGGTGCGGGAGGCCATAGGTAGGCTCCTGTCGGCCATTGAAAAGTCACGGTACCACGAGTCTTTTGAGAGCGTGCCGAAGCTGCTGGAAGAGAACAGGAAGGCCTCATCGATTGGCATTCGCCCGTACCAGCCGTCGGCCGAGCTGTCGGCGACGATCAAGAACATCTTTGAGCGGCTGGAGAAGTGGCGCCACGAGCGAACACCAGGACAGCAAGAGCAGTCGTCTTACACCTCGGGCTCCAAGACAGTGCTTATGTGGCTGGACTGCACTCTCTCGTCGCACGAGTGCACGGAGCTGGTGCCGTTCTTCGCGACGCCCTTTATGGAGCAGCTGCTGCACATGATGGATGTCAAGGAAGACCCCGAGCTTATGAAGGTGGCGTACCACGTGTATCGCCATTTGCCCAACATCCCCTTCAGAGACGGAGAAGATGCCGAGTTCATCGACGCGCTCATCAAGATTGGCCGGACGGCGGCGAGCTGGCACCAGCGGCTGCGGGCCCTGGTCAACATGCAGGTCGTCTACTTCCGGCGCCTATTCCTCACCAAGGCGCCTCAGCGCGACGCCCTCTTCAACGCCGTGTCGGACATGCTGGGCGACGCGCAGCTCGAGGTGCGGTCATGCGCGTCAACGACGCTCGCCGGCATGATCCGATGCTCGCCGCGGCAGATACGCGATCCTATGATTGCGCGGCTCCAGCAGCGATTCGGGGATGAGCTCCAGCAGAACCCGATGCCGCGACGCGGCCGCAACGCCACGGGCACGGAGACGCCAGTCGACGTCCACAAGCAGATTACGCGGCGACACGCGGCGATCCTGGGCCTCGGCGCTCTCATCGAGGCGTTCCCGTACGCGACGCCGCCGCCCGAGTGGATGCCCGAGGTGCTGGCGACGCTGGCCAGGAAGGCGTCCGGAGACGCGGGCGTGGTGGGCAAGGCGACGAAGAGCATCTTGAGCGAGTTCAAGAAGACGAGGCAGGACAGCTGGGGCGTGGACCAAAAGGTAAGGCCCATTTTGGAGAGTTGATTGAAGGTGGCGCTGACATTTGGCAGTACTTTACACAGGAGCAGCTGGAGGACCTGGAAGGCGTGCTGTGGAAGAGCTACTTTGCCTGAGCAGCGTGATTGTACACGCCGCGGGCCGGCATGGGGTCTTTATGTGATGCGAGACATGAGGACGATGGGTAGACCATGTGCAGTATACCGGGCAGCAGAGGCGGTTTGGCTGCAAGATTGTGTTGGGCGGGAGTCAAGTTGGAGAGGCTCAGCTTGGGCATGTATATGTACGAGTACCTGAAGCAGCTTGGCGATAGACGTGTGCGTGCCGAGGGACAAGCGTTACGAAGCAGTTGGTACGGAGTAGGGATAGTGAATTGAAATACGAACTACGGACTACGGACTACGGACTACGGATTGCAGGCAACGGATTGCAGGCAACGGAATTTGGAAGATTGTCGCGGCTGGAGCAACCTTGCTGGGGGTGGGCGAGCGGCAACAGATGCTCGTACGGAGTAACATGGGCCAGGCATGCGCCGACGACGACGCGCACGGGGCCGTGTTTGCGCAGCCGTCCCGAAAAATTGGCGCAGCAAACATGAGATGAGAGCGTTTGCTGTAGGAGTGATGTCAAGATAAAAGGGGGGTTGGGGAGGGGGCGGCACAAACAGGAGGGAGCGCGGCAGATGGGAGGGCAGATGGGAGCACAGCTGGGTGTCTGGTGCTGCAGGCATGGAGGCATGGAGGCATGGAGGCATGGAGGCATGGGCCTGTAGGTAGCCCGTACTCGTAGGTCCGTAGGGGGGTACATACCTAGGCAGTCCGTAGGGGGAGCCCGTAGGGGACGTCGGTAGGCCAGAATGCAGGCCAGCAGGCCCCCTCCACACCTTTTCCCGCGCGCCTCCTCATTTCCTGCTCTCTTCGCAACGCGACGAGCTCTGTTGTTTTCCTCTCTCTCCGCACGCAAAGCAGCCGACGAGGAGAACGAGCCTGCGCCGAGAGCATCCGTGTTGCCGTGCGCCGACATCCTGCGAACGCTGCGCGGTGTACTTCGTGTTTCGCGCGCGAAAAGCCACCCGACCGAGGTGAGCTCCCCTGCCCGCTTGTTGTGACTGGGGGTCGTCGGCTCGCTCACCGGCGGTTGACTTGGCGGTCGCGGTTGGGTCCGTCGGCTGACTCTCTTGCGCCGGCGCGCGCGCGCAGACAAGGGACGCTTCGACGCTTCGAGGCCTCGCATCGCGTGCCCGGGGCGACCTGCTGCCTGAGGTGAGCAGCCCGCACGGGGCTGGCCGTGTTGTTTTCTAGCCGCCGAGTCGAGGGCGCGCGCGGGCTGGGCGCAAGTGATCCATCCCGTCGCGCGCGCTGCCCGCTCCCCGACCAACAACCAACCTACTACCTCTCTACCTCCCTACCTCTCCCACCTCCTCCGCGCGCCTGCGACCACGCAAGGTGCTCAGCTCACTCACATTGCCCCTTTGCGTAGAACACACAAACCCAACACCACCAAATCACACGCCAAGGCTCGCAGAGATGGCCCGCGAAGGCACGCGCTCGCAGACGGGCCACTCGCGCCCGCGCGTCTTCTTGGTGCCGGACACGGCGCCCGCGCAGAAGCGCAGGACCACTAAGGCTGCCGGCGCCGGTGCTGGCGCGGGCGCCCCGGCGGCCGCGACGGCGGCGAAGCGGAAGAAGCCTGCTGCTGCCGGCGCCGCGGCGGGGAAGACGGCGGGTGTGACGAAGAAGAAGAGCGTGGTTGGCAAGGGCGCGGCCAAGGTGAGTTGACTGTGCTTGTTTCTCGTTGTTTGTGTTTGTTTCTCGTTGCCTGTGTTTGTTTCTCATTGCTTGATGTTCATGTTGGATGCGCCCTGTTGCTTCATGCTTGGGCGGGTGTTCGTGGAGGGATGGCTCGTTGATGGTTGGCGACTGACGCGTTCTTCCTGCAGGCCAAGGCGGTTGAGAAAAAGGTCGAGAAGAAGGTCGCCGGCGCGGCGAAGTCTGCCGAGAAGGTATGTCTCTCGTTGCCCACCCCTGCTGCGTCGATGTCTAGCCGTACTGACCATGTCCGCAGGAGACCAAGGCCGACAAGGCCAAGGCGGAGGCCAAGTGACGAACACACGGGCCGGGCATGGATCTGAGCCGCTATTCTGAGCGGCCATCCCCAGCGATGCGCCCTCACCGTGCGCCTGTATCTTTATATCTTCTGTTCAACTGTCTTTTGCTCCTTTGTGTTTGTTGGCCGGATGGATTCTGCGGGCTGCTTTGATACTCGCCATGAGGCAAGGCATCGCGACGACTGGTGTTGCAGCCTTGTGTGTGTGTGTGGCGAGATGCGCGAACCGGCTTGTCCGGTGCGAGGGACAGGCGGGCGACTCGGTATGGTAGTACACAGAATATGACTGCATGTTTTTACGGTTTCCTCGATGCTGTCCTGTGTCTTGGGCGGAGTGAGTGCACGTTTGTCCACGTAGCCGGCTCGCTTGTCGAATCATCTTGTCCTGGGGATGCTCCGGGACTTGCTTGAACCTGCTGGGTGATGATCTATCTACCTGGCTGGGCGGCTCTCACGGGCCGCCGTGGTTTCCAGGTTGCTGATGGCGGTGCTCGGGTAGTGAGGCGAAGTATACGCCACGGACACTTCGCGAGGGCGTCGTCAAAGTGGAAGAAGGGAGCAAGTTGAAGCCCAATCACGCCGGCACTCATCAAACAAAAGATGGTGGAGTTCAGGGGGTGGGTGACTGGATCTAAGCCGTAGATGTTCTGCACGGATGGGTTCGTGGGCGGCAACAGATAGGCAAACACTGCAGAGTTGGGCACAGCTCTCCGTCACGCACACTCGAACGTGGCCGTCATTCCATTATTCTGTTTATACGTAGTGCGCATCATCATGGCCAACGCGTGTTGGATGAATAGTCTCCGACCACGCGCTCCATCAGAGTGCCTCTCTGTCTGCCTGACAAGGTGAGGGGCAGCCGACTGGCGGGGCTGCTTCAGTCTCCCATTGACCGTGACCATCGTGCACGTTGCACAGCCTCGCCAGCAGCAGAGCCCCCTCGCAATCGCAGTCACCGGCGCAACGTACGAGTGCTGCGCGCTTGGCTGCTTTCGGGTCGCTGCTGGCACGAGGCTGACACGAGCAAACTGGAAACCGAGCCGTGAGACCAGAGGCGGGCGCCCCGAGGCACATCCAACGGCCGACAACCGCAGGCGCTTGCTCTCTCACTCAAGCCTTCAGTCACCCGGACTGCATCTCGGTGCTCGCCCTTGCTCCAGCCTTACAGCAAGCGGCCCCTGGCGGCCGGTTGTGGCTGCATTTCGCCGGCCACAGCCTCCCCGAGGCCATGGACTGGGCCGGCCAGGCAACCCACGGCATCACAAGGGAGTCCAACGACGCCGACGCCAACACCTCGTCAGCACATAAAGGATCTCATCGCGGCGTTTTCTCCTGGTCCGAGATGTGAACTGGCCAACAGTGAGGGAGGATTCAGCAAACGGGCACCAGCCCTGATGATCCATTGTCGTTCTTCCAGGACGCTCTTTGAACAATTTGGTCCCATGCTGGCTCGTACTCGACCTTGTTGCTTAAATACCGGCGTGCGCTCTCTCATGCGGCAATTACGATCTGGCTCGCAGCAACTCAAAAGGTCAGCTGACGCAGCATTTGGAACCAACATAGACAGCAACGACACCAGCAACAACACCAGCAGCAACAAGATCCCCACCATGAGCGGGCAAGCTTCGTCTAGCACGGGGCTGCGGCGTCAGCTCCTGGCAGACGGCGCCGAGGACATCAAGGCGGCGCAGCGGGCCAGCGACGGCCAAGTACAGGACCTCGCCGCCATGGATCCAGGGCAATGGAAGGCCGTGACGGGACACCCCGATAGGTTGGACCTGGGGAACCGCCTCGACAAGGACGACTACCTTGCGACCCGCGCCAACATCCTTTCTCTCGAAAGGGGCATCGCCTTCGACTCGCGGTGCCGAGTCAGGGCCACTTCGCTCGAGACGCAGGCCAACCGCATCATCTGCGCCCTCCGGAAGCATGACGAGGAGTACGTCTACGACAGCGCCGGGCACAGGAAAGGGCACGCCGGGCAGACGCATCGTCGCTTCGCGGGCGACCGCTTCCTCTCCAACGTCGACCTCATCGACCAGACGGCGCTCTTCGGCATCGCCCGCCACATGCCCAAGGGCGCGCACCTGCACATCCACTACAACGCCTGCCTGCCGCCCCGCGTGCTCCTCGACGTGGCCAAGGGCATGGACCGCATGTTCGTCACGAGCGACCTGCCTCTGGTGGCCGGTGGCGACTACGTCAACTTTGACAAGTGCGAGATACAGTTCTCGATCCTGAGCCCAGACAAGGAGAAGCCGGGCGACCTGTTCGCTGCCGGGTACCAGCCCCGGCAGACGATGCGGTTTGCCGAGTTTCTGAGGGAGTTCCCGCGGCACTATAAGCGGGCGACGGCGGATCAGTGGCTGGAGGACAAGTTGGTGTTTCACGAGGACGAGGCGTACGGCGTGTTCCAGACCGCGGCCGGGTACGTATGCCTCTGTCCCCTGACATATGATCGAGGCAGCTAACCTGAGCAGGGCGTGGGAAAAGTTCAACGGGCGGACGCGCATGATGAAGGGCCTCTTCAACTACGAGACGGCCTACCGCAGGTACACGCGGCTCTTCCTCGAGGACCTCATGCGGGACAACATCCAGTACGCCGAGATCCGGCCCAACTTCATGATGAGCAACCAGCTGTACTACGACGACGGCTCCGCGACCATCGACAACTGGGGCATCATGCGCATGATCATAGACGAAGTGACGAAGTTCCAGGCAGACATGGCGGCTGCGGGCCGGTACTTTGGGGGTCTCAAGGTTATTTACTGCACGCCGCGCGTGTTTTCGCCCAAGCAGGTCGAGGCCGCGCTGGATGAGTGCCTACGGTTCAAGAAGCACTGGCCCGAGTGGATAGCAGGTGAGCACACTGCACGGGACGCCCCGCGTCCGAACGTACGCTGACACGAGCCGCAAGGCTTCGACCTCCTCGGCGAGGAAGCCAAGGGCAGACCCCTCAAAGACTTCATCAGCGAGCTGCTCGCCTTCAAGAAGACGTGCGCCGCCGAGGGCGTCGACATCCCCTTCCTCTTCCACTGCGGCGAGACGCTCGACATGGGCACCGACACGGACGAGAACCTCGTCGACGCGCTGCTCCTGGGCTCGCGGCGCATCGGCCACGGGTTCGCCCTGGCGCGCCACCCGCACATCATGCAGCAGATGAAGGCGCGCGGCGTGTGCCTCGAGCTGTGCCCCATCTCCAACGAGATCCTGGGCCTGACGCCGAGGGCCGGCGGGCACGCCATGTACGCGCTGCTGGCCAACAACGTGCACTGCACCGTCAGCTCGGACAACGGCGCTATATTCCGGTACGTGGCACGGCCTTGACGAAGCAGCTTGGGAGGCGTGATGTATGCTGACAGATGTGTGCAGGTCCACGCTCTCGCACGACTTTTACCAGGTCATGATCGGCAAGGCGGACATGGACCTCTACGGCTGGAAGCAGCTCGTGCTCTGGAGCATCGAGCACGCGTGCCTGAGCGACGGCGAAAAGGACGCCATGCTGCGGCAGTGGCAGGCCGAGTGGGACGTGTTTCTGACGTGGGTCGTCAGGCGCTACGGAGATGTCGCCAAGGAACCCGAGTAGCCCATGTTTACACACGATGGGCGGCGGGGGGTGGCGGAGACGAGATGGCGGCTTCGGCGGCGATGCCTGGCTGCTGATTGTAGCCCAGGTCTCAGGGGTTGCGAGACTGGTCGGGCTGTTGCAGATGCGTGGGAACGGCGGTGTCTTTTTGAGCGGCAGTTTTCGACGTAGAATGCCGGCGCCGTGCCTGCTGATGGCACGCGCTGCAGATAATGACTACTGAATACACGGTAAATCACGTTCAGTACCGAGCGCCTGCTAGAATCGTCTTGCTGCCAAAGCGATAAAGATGATGGCGGCCGCGGGATACTCGTCAACGGCAGACGGAACTGAACAGTACGATAATATGCAAAATTTAATAAACCGTGAGCATCTTAATACGCTTCATGCAAATCTCTAGAGAACAAAAGACGCGTCCAACGCCACGCCATTGTCGTATCAACAAGGCCCCCGTTTCTCTGCCCAACGCCGTCCAACATATCTAACCAAGAATGCCTGCCGCCGTCCGCCTGGCCTCTAGTCGTCAAAGTAAATGCCCTTCTTCTGGTTAATGTCGATGGTGCCGCCGCGGTAGCTGCCGCGCTTCTTCTTGTTCTTCTCCTTGGTGAAGCCCTTGCCCTTGGTCACGACCAGGTCGTCGAAGGCGCGCTGGGAGTAGTCCATGGAGATGTAGTCGTTGGAGGCGAACTTCTCGTCGACGGTGATGTTCTTGGGGATGCGGGAGAAGCGCTCGTTCTGCTTCTTCTTGCCGTTGGGGCCGGTGGTGACGGGGTCGGGGGGCAGAGGGGGGTCGGCTGCTGAGGCCTTGGGCTCGGGCGACTTGGTGTCCAGCGTCACCGACGAGTCGGACACGTCCTTGATGGCGGCGACCTTGGTCTTGCTGGGCTTCTTGGGCTTGGGCTTGGGCTTGGGCTTGTCGTCCTCCGAGTCTGAATCAGAGGAGTCCGACGAGGAGTCCGAAGACGAGTCCGACGAGCTGTCAGACTCCGGCAGCGGCACCTTGGCAGCCACTTCGGCCTTGGTAGGCTCGTCAGAGTCGCTGTCGCTGTCGGAATCAGAGCTGGAGCTGTCAGAGTCGGAGGAGTCGGAGGAAGCTCCGTCCACATCCATCTTGCCGTCCCGGGAGCTGTCTGAGTCCGAGTCGGAATCAGCGTCCGCCGCCACAGACACTGTTTTTTGCTTCTTGGTTTGCGGCTTGCTGTCAGAGTCGGAGCTCGAGTCGGAAGAGGAGCTCGAGTCGGAGGAAGACTCCGACGAGCTAGAGCTTGCCGGTGCCTTGCGCTTCAGAGAGGCCGCCGGGACCTTGGGCTTGTCGTCTTCGCTCTCGCTTTCACTCTCGCTCGAGCTGGAGCTCAAGTCGGAGCTTTCGTTGGAGCTCGACTCGTCGCTCGAGCTGTCCGACTTCGCGACCTTGGCCTTGCTGACGGCCGAGCCCCGGGATGCCGCCCAGGATTGGTAGACGTCCACGAGAGTCTGGCTGCCGGCGGCGCTGCCCGAAGCACCCAGCCCACTCTGCTCTCGCTGCTTCTTGAAAGCATTGTGCGCCTTGCTGAAGGAGTTGTCCTCGAGGAACTTCTCAACCATGTCCATCAGCTGGCTCGGTGGCTGGGACGCAGGCGCCTCCTTTTTGACGGGAGGCGCCGCCTTGCCGCTCTTCTTGGCCATCTTGTCGGTCGGCTGCGTAGGGTTCTTCGTTGCGCCGTTTTCGGTTGCGTTGCTACCCGACTTCTTGTTGTCGGTGTTGTTGGAAAAGAGCCAGGATGGCGGGCCTCGTGGCGACATGTGCTTGTTGAAGCGGACCAATTGAATCAATGACTCGTGCAGTCAAACACTGAAATTTCGAGGAACGAGCTGAATAAAAGCCCTCCGATAGGAAATCAATACGTCGACTGGGATCCCGCTGTTCTGTTCGTCTATGCACACCGCAATCGCAAAAGATTAAAAAAAAAAGGCGGAATCAAGGCCTGGAAAAATTTCTGTGGACACCCGCTGGAGCCTGCAGCAGGGGTCCAGGTGGTGGGGCGCGGCTGCTTATCGCCTATCTAGGACTAAACATGCGCCGAATTCCGACCAGAGCTCAGGTTACTCGTACTCTGCAATACCGCCAGCGAACGACATCATGTTGCTGTAGCCATTCAAGCTTTGCTTTTGCTTCACTTCAGCTGCGATCCTCTCTTCAACGGCGGAGACCGGGTCGAAACCCGAACGCGCCACTCGCCGCATTCCTCGGAACCGTCAACAGCAAACCCATCCGTGTCTCACCTGTCTCAAGGGCCGCCTCCAGCTGCCCGCCAATGGGACTATCGTCGCACTTCCTCCCACCCATCGCAAGCACCCCTTGCGACTGCTTTCAACATGAACGCCACGAAGCGCAAGTTCAACGCGTTGCTCCAAGGCCTCAGCAACCCCCGGTCATCGACATCTGAAGGCTCGCCTAAAAGCATGAACGGCGATTCCCGGCGTGGTGCCTCCACCGCCGCGAGCCAGGATGCGCTCCTCCAGAAGCGGCGGCGACTGGGCTTTCCAGAGTCGACGGCGCCGACGATATTCAGCCTCTCGCCGAACACCTCGTCTACCATCTCCGGCGTGGTGCTGCGAAGATCGGGTACGGAGAAGGGCGGGAAGAGCAGCAAGGATGCGCTGGCCAAGTACTGCCCCGGCGACCGCGCCGAGTTGCTCAAGAGACTCGCGACGTTTCAGGAGCTCACAGACTGGACGCCGAAGCCAGACCGGGTCAACGAAGTCGAGTGGGCGAAGCGAGGCTGGATCTGCCAGGGCAAGGAGAAGGTGCGGTGTGTGCTCTGCCATAAGGAGCTGGTTGTGAAGCTCAACCGCAAAGAGGTGGATGGCGAAGAGGTCCCGGTCCTGGTGCCGTCGGAGATTGGTAAGGCGGCTCGTCCGAGAAAAGGTGAAGAGCTGGACCTAACTTTCTACAGAGGACGCATTGGTGGACAAGTATTGCGAGCTTATGATCGCCTCACACCAGCAAGACTGTTTGTGGCGGAAACGGGGCTGTGACGGTATAGGCTCACCTCGAACATGTCGTACTCACATCTAACCGAACCTTCTAGATACTTTGCTGCGCCTCTCTTTTTCAAATTCCACAGCGACACTCGCCGCACTGAGACAACGATACGACGAGCTTTGCTCCAGAGCCTCCTTCCTCCCGTACGAATTCAACCTGCGACTCCCAGACAACTTGAACCTGGACGAAATACTGTCGCAACTGCCGCTTGACTTCTTCACAGACCCAGCTCCATCCGAAAAGCCCGATACTTCTACCGCCAAGCCCGTCAACCGAGCCGCCCTGGCCCTGGCCCTTATGGGCTGGCAGGGTCTGTCAAACGCGCGCATTGGAGCGGTCCCCAATTCGGCGTCGTGCCACAGTTGCCTTCGACGGCTGGGGCTCTGGATGTTTAAGAGCAAGGAGGTGGACGAGACTGGCCAGGTGCTCGTGCCCGCACCGATGGATCACCTCGACCCGCTCCGTGAGCACCGTTTCTTTTGCCCGTGGAAGAGTGCCCAGGCCCAGAGCAGAGGCGCCGCGTCAGCAGGCGCCGGGGCCGAGCTGGCAGGATGGGAAACTTTGAATCAGACCATCAAGAATGGGTCTCACCTGCGAGATGTGTACGAAGGCCGGTCCAAGAGGCTCGGTCGAGTATTCCCCGATAGCGTCGCCCCGTCTACTCCAGCCAGAGACACGTCAAGCATGCCTGGTACGCCAGCTGCACCTACACCCGCTGGCCCTGACACTCCAGTGGCCGACGCCGCAAACGACGACGGAGAGGTGGATGAGAAGGCACGGGACGCCAAGGACAAGGAGCGATGGGCGAGATTGAGAAAGGTCAAGAGTCTTTTTGATACCAAGGCCGCCAAGAAGCTGCGGCGTCCTCTCAGCCGGCCGGGCACAGGACATTCAAACAAGTCTGGGGGCGCGTGAGGTGGAGTTGCTTATTGAATTTTCTATTTTGATATAGCATGCAAAGCGGCTTGAAGGTGTTTGTTGTTTGTCCAGCAAGTTCAGGGGTCTTGCGATAATGGTGTTGGTACAGGGTTATGGTCCCTAGGCATGTAGCGATACTGGTAGAGTATCAAATGTGCAAGTGTTGTGTACATGACAGTCATAAACACCCAGAACCGCTATTCTTGCTCGCAGCTGTCACAACGAAATACACCAAGACTTCTGGTGCCTCGTAGCTATTAGGATGTAAAGAACACCGCAGCCGTTTGGTGCCTCGTTGCTGCCAGGATGCAAATATCAACAACGTTTGTGGTAGTTGTGAGGATAATGCCCAACAGAAGGCCAACGAGGAAAATGAAACTTCAAAAAGGGGAATTTGAAATTTGAAACAAAATGCAAAAATGAAGGCACCACTACGCCCCGGATCCCCTGCTGCGCACTCCAGGAACCCAGCTCCGACCCGTCTCAGGATCACAGGGTACGTGTAAAGCAAACAAGACCGAGCCCATACAGGAAAATCCAGACAAAGGAGACGAAATGCAACCAGAACGCCTTTAAACCCAGTAGAAAGGAAAACGTGTAGAAACACCGGGGTTCGAACCCGTGACCTCGAGACTAAGTTGGGGGCGAAAGTGGTGAACCTTCTGGGTCCGTCGCCGGAGGGCCAATTCCAGTTCAGGCAGTTGCACATTGCTGGACTGTGGTTTATTAAAAAGGGTTGGCAGGGAGTGGTGCAGTGCTGAACAGGTTTGCAGACGGCGAGTGGTGGGCGGTGCGGTGGTACTGGTGCTGAACAGGTGTGCGTCGCTGGGGTGAGGCGCCGTCACTTCCACTGTATGTCGTCGAAGGAGACGATGGGCCCGCTGTAGGTGACGGCCTCGGCCTTCTTGGCTACCCTGTCCTGCAGCGTAAAGCCGGCCATTTCCAGGATGGCTGCCCTGACGCCCCCCATGCCGCCGCCGTTGCCGAGCCTGCCTGGGCTGTCCATGCCTGCGGCGGTGATGTAGATGTCCGCCGCTGCGCCCTCGCCCGCCCGCCAACCGCCTCCGACAGCCCCGTCCAGGCTCTGCAGCTCCTCGAGCACCGTCTCGGCCATGTCGCTGCACCGGGCGGGCCAGTCGCTGCGGCCCTTGTCCGCCTTGGTCAGCACCACGAGCGTGCGCGTGTTGGACTCGGCCAGCTTCCCGAGCAGCCACTTGTCCTCGGGCAGGAGCCTCTTCTCCGACGACAGCAGCACCACGGCGCCGCGCAGCATCCTGCGCCCCTCGAGGTACGCGAGGATGGACGCGCCCCAGCTCGCCTGGCTGCGGAAGCCGTACCCCGGCGTGTCGACGAGGACGAGGCTGTGGCGCGGCGGCGGCGCCCCCTTGCGCACCAGCTCGCGCGCGACCTTGGGCCGCGGGCCGACGCCGTAGGCGTTCATGAGCGTCGTGTGGCCGGGCCGCTGGCTGACGCGCGCGGCGCCGGGCCGGCCGACGAGGGCGTTGAGGAACGACGACTTGCCGACGTTGGAGGCGCCGAGCACGACCACCTCCGGCGCGTGGTCGTTGAGGGCGTGGTGGCGCAGGGCCTCGGCCGAGTAGAGGAACTGGCAGGCGTGCGCGAAGAAGCGCTCTGCGGCGGCGAGCTGGCGGGTTTCTTCCCTGGTGGCCTTTGTGGTGAGCGGGCGGTGGAGGCCGTGGCGGATGACTCTGTGGGAGGCGAGGGAGCGCTTGTCTGGCGTGACTTCGAGGAGGGCATGTTGGATGGCCGTCCTGCGATCGGCTGGTGATAAAGAGGCGTTGTTCCCAGCTGATTTGTTCGCTTGAAGACCAGCCTTGCCTTTGACGGACGCGGTCTGACTGTCGGGCCTGGGCCCTGAGCTGAGGCGTTGTTCCGGCACAGGCTCAAGCTGCTCTCCGACATTCCCATCCGGAAGATGCGTCTCGCCGTCATCCGGCTGCTGAATGCGCCCCCGATCTCGCCGCATCGCACCCGGGCGCTGTCGTATCCCCCGCGACGCCGAGACGCAGAAAGCCGCAGACCTCACATGGCCGAGGCCACGGTGGGTCGGATTCCGGAGGCTCAGCCGTGCCAGCCGCCTCACGGGCAGCATCATCCTATACCATAGACTACCGAGGATCTAAGAAATCCATGGCAGCGACAAGTTTTGAGGCTACGTAAAAGATCTCGTGACGTGGTGTTAGTGCGTGGCCGAGATGTGATGTCGAGAGTGGACACGGGAAAATGTCGAATATTATGTAAGGATGCTTTGCTCTCCACCCAAAATCCGTCTTTAACACCAGACCACGCATCACTCATCAACATCCTTCAATTTCACGATATATGACTTGACGCTCTCTTTTCACGCATTTTCCGCTATAATCTTATCCATATTCTATACAGCACATTGGAAATTGTGCCTAATCGTTGTGAGCCTAACTACGGCGTCGACAAACTTCACCTTACTCACGCCATCTACGACGCCGGCTGTCCGACCGTCGACTCATCACGACATCAGCCGCACTCAACTCGGCTCTTCGGCGTCCCATCCAATCCGCGGCCATGACTTTCAACCTCACCGAGCTGGACGCCCACGAGCAGCCATCCGACGAGATGCGCGCCGAGTTCAAACACTTTTCGCGGCTGGAGCCCGAGGCCCTGCTCCAGGACAAGAGGATAGACGACCCCCGGCTGGGCCCAGAGGGCGGGTTTCACACGGCCGGGACCATTACCAGGGAGCGGATAGCAGAGGCGTTTTCACATCTGGATCCAAAGTATGGATCTCATGCTCAGAGCGATGCGCCGATCCTCTTTCACCCCCTCCTCCCAGGTTCGTCCTCGCGCCTCACCTCTGATTGTCACCAGGACTCAACTAACAACTGCATAGGCCTCCTCATCGTGCCCTCCCTCATCCCGCCCTCAGTTCAGCCCGTGCTTCTCGACCGGATGCTCCACCGCGACCTCTGCAACCCTGATCACCAAACCAACATGCACCTCCACTACACCCTCCCCTACCCCCCATCGTCACAGTCCTTCTTCACCCTGCCTCCCGACGCGCCCGACGTCTTCATCCCCAAAGACCCCTCCGTCCACAAGCCGCTCTCTGCCAGGCAAGTCCTCCAGCGGCGCCTCCACTGGCTCACCCTCGGCGGGCAGTACGACTGGACCAACCGCGTCTACCCGCCCGCCGCGCCGCCGCCCTTCCCGCCCGACCTGCGCGCGTTCCTCCAGGCGCTGTTCCCGGCCACATGCGCGCAGGCCGCCATCGTGAACCTCTACAGCCCGGGCGACACGATGATGATGCACCGCGACGTCAGCGAGGAGACGGACAAGGGGCTCGTGAGCCTGAGCCTCGGCTGCGACGGGCTGTTCATGATTGCGCCCAGCGGGCGGCCGAACCCTGACTGTGATGGTGCGTCGGAGGAAAAGAAATACCTCCTACTGCGGCTGCGCTCTGGAGACGCCATCTACATGACGCAGGAGGCGCGGTATGCCTGGCACGGCGTGCCCAAGGTGCTCAGGGGCTCGTGTCCGGCGCATCTCGCAAGCTGGCCGGCCACCGAGGAGGGCAGCTTCGGCGAGTGGGAGGGCTGGATGCAGAACAAGAGGATCAACCTCAATGTCAGGCAGATGTGGGACTGAGAACGGAAACATGACACACAATGATCACCTCAAGTTATGTACAGCCCACTGCTTGACGCTCATCGCTAGAATATGCATTACATCGACAGTCGACCAGCAACCCCACCCGCCATCTATCATTCTACCTGCCCTCTAGTATAGGCCAACCCGTATAAGTATGCAGAAGCCGTTGGAGCCAGCACCCACCCTCCTATGCAAACCCGAATCCTTGCGCATTCTCGAGCGCCATACCCAGACGCTCCCTCAGCACCTCCTTGTCCCTGTACTCGGGCAGCAGCAGCGTCCCGTAGCACGTGTACGCCGTGGGCAGGTGCCCGCCCTCACCGTCCTCCTCGCCGTTCTTCTGCACCACAAACTGCAGGTTTCGCATGCCCCCGACCGGCACACGGTCCGACGCCGTGACGAACTCGAGAAGCTTGCGCTTCATCCGGTCGTCGTACTTGCGCACAATCGACCAAAAGTCCCGGACCGTGCGGTGGGAGGAGTCCCACCCGACGTAGCGCGCGTATCGCCGGAGTTCCGAGATGTCGATGTCTTGGACGCCCTCCACGATGGACTGGAGGATGGGCGGCGTCAGCAGCGACAGTGATTTCGCATCCAGGCAAGATCGGAAACCCCGCTCAAAGGCGAGGAACTGCGGCCTCACCGATACATCCGTCAGGTAGCGGATGTAGTCGCTCACGTAGTCGTCGCGGTTGGCGTTGGTGACGAGGGGGGCCTCATCCGCCTCGGCAGCTGCCCGTGACGCCGTTCTCTGCTTGATAGGCATTCCCTGTGGCCAGGACGATCCCTTCTTGCTCATCTGGCGCGTCACGTCGCTCCCGAAAGCTGAGACGGAATATTCGTACGTACGGGCAAAAATGTCCTCGACAAGCCCATCCTTCTCGTCCCACTCCAGCAGCGTCGTGAGTCCACTAGCTAGCTCTGGCCAGCCATCAGCGATATGGTAGAGCTGCTCCACTGGTTGGCCCAGAAGTTTGCGGTAGAGAGCCTTTGGGAACGTAACCGGCAGTGTCAGGCCGTTGTAGACGGCCAGCGACACCAACAAACCCACCATCTCAAACTTCCATTCCTCGACTAGTGACCCCGGGACGAACCACACCATTCGGGTCCTCTCATCGACGGTAAACGCTCCGTAGCTCGGGTCCAGACACTCCGCAATCACCATTCGAAAGAACTCCTGCTGCACGCCGCCAGAGTCGAACCCCTCCTCGCCGCCGTCTTCGCCGAGATGGATCTTCAACGGACGAAGCAGCTCTCGTTCCTGGCGTCTCCAGAGTTGGTCGAATGCATCTCTAATGACATTATCGCGGCCAATCTCGAGAACCAGGTACTTGGACGACGCCGTCCTCAGCAAGTCTTTCAAGACGTGCTTATGATGGGGGTTCGTGACCAAGCTGCCCGGGTCGACAATGGCACTCATTCTCGTTTTGAGTGAGCTCGACTCTTCGAACGTCCTGCTCATCCTGGAAAAGTTAATGGAGCGAAAGAAAGATACCAGAGCCTCTGGGCTGAACAGGTACGGGTAGTCCAGCAGATGGTATTTTTGCCTCGTGGATGTGAATGTTGCCCATGCCACTGGCATCTCCATGGCGTCCAGCCGCTCTGAAAAGTAATCCACGCGAAACTGGACATCTCCCAGAAGGAGCATGTTTCTGTTGTCGTCTGCGACGTGTTAGCTATTTGATTTCTTGGACTGATTTCGAATCGTAAAACTCACACAAAGTCCCCATCAAGGACAAGGCTCCATGAAAGGGGCCGTCGCTGGAGAACTCTGGTCGCCCATCCCATTCCCTCAGCAGCACTGCCCTTGCCCAGTCCAGGAGCAGCGTGGGCACTCGGGTTTCGTGCAGCAGGCGCTCGACCGGGGCAAATTCCAAAATGCGGACTGGGCCAGTGCTCACAAGGTCGAGTTGGCTAAGGAGCGGCCGAAGGACGTCGAGGTCAGTCCCAGTGTCCTTGATAGTGAGGTCGCAATCGGCAATCTCGGCGAAGCATCTGCGTGCCGTGATGGCACAAAACACCCGTCGCGCCAGCCTCTGGGCAACATCGTTGGAAAAGATATCTTCGTACTCAAGACACATGGAGGAGGGTTGCCGAGCCGCTGCACCACCACCGGCCACCACCAGCCCTTGGGAGCGGACGCGCGACATTTCGTACAGCGTCTTCGAGTCCGAGACACAAGGGGCCGCCGCCACAAGTGCATGCAGGCAGACCGACATGATACAGCCTGCCTCGAAGTTGGATAGAGGTGGCGTGTTCCCCCCAAACAGAGTTCCGGTCTGCGAGCGCACCTTTTTCAGCGACTCTGGCGGCACGAACAAGCTCCTGGCAGCCATCCATAGACTATGGAGCACGAGAGTCGGTGCGACTCGGGTCATGCGCAGCATACAATACCAGAGAGTTTGCGAGTCGTATAGCTTGCCGTCTTGCGTGAATGACTGAACCAGAGACTGAGGGTTGCTCAACACGTCAAAGATGGTCTGCTCGTTGAAGGCCTTCCACTGTGTCCTCGGAATAGCATGCCCGGGACGGCGCCGCCTGGCTAGCTTGGTTTTTTTGCGTTGCGGTCTCGGGTATGTTTCGCTGGCCTGCAGCGGCCCAAAGAATTGCTTCTCTGAGGTGTGGTCTTCTTGAAAGGTGTCGCATATGAAGTCGACGACCTCAATGTTGAGCCGACGTAGTGACTGCGGAAGAGGGTAGTTAATCCATGACAAGTCCTCTGCTGATACTACTTGCTCAACATCTGTCTTGATTGGTGTGTGCGCTCGCCCTCCCTCAAACTTGGTGCTGAGACGTGTCGTGTTATCGTCGTCGGAGTCTCCCGTGTCGGAGGAACCCACGTCCAACTCTTTCACGTCCACCTGTTCCACGTCCCCAACCGCCGGAGAAGAGAGGCAGGGCACATTCTCAAAGAACGCCGGCTTCAGCGGTATTTCAGGAACGGTCCGAGTAATGACGTTGGGGGCGATTCTCGCCGTGCGCGATCGCTTGTCGGGATGAAATCCGCTTAGGGGTGGGTTCTTTGGTGTTTGCTTGGGCTCGTCCTTTGTAGTCGGGGCCGGTAATGGCTCCAGGGATCCTCTCCTATTTGAGTTGGATGAAGAGGGAGCGCGAAATGAGCCCTTGGAGCCACGTTTATGCTTCGTGGTCTTCTTGGGAGACGGCGGTTCGTCAGGTTGCGGAGGTGTTGGCCTAGGTTGCCCGTCGTCGTGTTTGGCAGGTTTCGGTGTCGGGTCGGGTTGAGAACTGTTGGCAGACGGCCGGCGTCTAGTTGTCTGCGGCGATGTGTGCGCCTCTTGGGGCGCCAAGTCTGGTTCTTGCCCTCCGTTCATCGGGTCCAGACGACTAACCTCGGAGAATTCCTTTTTCATGTACTCGATGCCTTGCGGCGTCAACCATTCCAGCATCTTGAACGCTACCGTGCCAAAGGCGGCGGCAGCGAACGATCGGTAGTCTTTGGTAACCTGTTGTTCACGTATGCTGAGCTTGGGTGGTGTGGCACCGTGGTTATCGGCCGAAGGATGGCTGCGATCATCGGCGCCTCCGCCGGGGTGTTCGCCGTGTGAGGTGGATAACGGCGGGGGCTGGCGCCGTGTGGATGGAACATGGTTCGGTTTCGAGTCGCCTTTTGGCGTGGACTTGGCCGGTACGGATGCACTGCTAGCGGGCCTGTGACCCGGAAGTGGCAGCGAGGTGAATTTAGCAGTGAAGACGAGGGTGTTGGCAGCGGCAGGGGGTTCTTTCGATCGGCGTAGGAAAGGGCAGAGGCCTCTGTCGGGGTTGTCCTGGCTCGCAAGGTAGACAGCCAGCGTTCGCGCGCTCGCCGGGTTGTATCGTCGGACGGGGGCCTTGCCAGCAAGCCTCTTCCGGCACGTGAAGCATGTCGGCGTCGAGCACTGGGAAGAGCCGCAGCCATTCCGCAGCTGAAACACATATCTGCGATCCAAAAGTCAGTAATGAGCACGGCAGACGGCATAGACGTGCTCGAGGTAGACGTACCGGTCGATGAGCAGCTGAAAGTCGTGTCGGCGGCTGGCGCGATGGATGGCGTAGACACGACGGGGGTTCTCGATGTCCTGGACCAGGTCCCGCAGCTCTTGAGGCGCATCGTCGGGGAGGCGGGCGAAGGGCGCTTCTTGCCAGAGCCCAGCCATCAAGTCAGGCTGACCTGGGGCGTCGCGTCGACCCTTCCGATGGCCGGGACGGCTACCATGGTTGGAGTCGGAAGCATCGCCGCCAGCGATCGGATGCGTCGAGTGGCTCATGGCCGAGGGCTGTCTGGCTACTTATGCGAAGGCCGGAGCGCGGCGCATGCTGCACGCGTGAACGTGCTCAGGGAGGGCGCGGAGGGAGAAGGATAGTGATGCAGACGCTTCGAGGCGGACGGATGTTGAGGCAGTTCAAGGAGACGGAGGTGTCGGGAGAGTTGGGATGAATGAGGTTGCGCTGACGGATATGACCAGGAGACCAGTTTGTACGCGGTACCCGTCTGCGCGTACCGAAACCACAGCGGGCGCTCGCGCGCCACACAGGGCGATCGGTAGCGGGTACGAAGCTGTAAGAGATCTGGCAAGGTGCGCCTACCAGCGCTAGTCGTTGCAGTCTCAGCCCCAGGGCTCCACTGAGGCGACAGGAATATCGGTGACGTAAGGCAACTGGATGACAAACAGGGAAGTAAGGCGGGAAAAAATAGGGAACAAGCACGGGACTGGTGCTCGCTTCCAGTTGCTGGACCTGGAGGCATCGAGCGCTGCCAGCGATCACTGGTGCTGACCCGCCCGGGCCTGCCCCGCCATTGTGCACCTCACAGTGACTCTGCCAAAAAGTCAAACCCCGCCACCAAAATCTGCATCGCCACGAATATTATAAATTCTTGACGTCTGCATTTCGACACTGCACTGGCTGCGCTTGGTCGACACTCCCTCGCACTCCAAAATCGCTGCAGTTTCTAAGTCGACTGTGATACCGTCCATCTACTCATCGAAATCGACTCCTCTCCGTCTACCATCATGGCGAGCGCCAACGCTGGGCCCGGCGTATCCGGCACCGCGGCCTCGCATCCGTACACGTGCAACACTTGCCAGGTTGCTTACCGCAACATCGACCTGCAAAAGGGCCACATGAAGAGCGACTGGCAGTAAGTATATCCGTGGCGTTGGTGTCGCAGCACCGCATGGCGTGGCCTCCCGCTGACAACGGCGCCGTTCACAGCCGATATAACCTCAAGCGTCGTGTGGCTTCCTTGCCGCCAATCTCCTCCGAAGTCTTTTCCGAAAAGGTCGTCCAGGCGCGCACGGCGTCGACAGCCGAGGCGGAAAAGGCTTACTTTGAGCGCGCGTGCGACACCTGCAGCAAGACGTACTACAGCGAGAACGCCTACAAGAACCACCTGCTCAGCCAAAAACACAAGCAGAACCTGTTCGCTGCCGGCCAGCAGCGTCCTGACGACGAGACCACCTCTGTCATCAGCTCAACCTTCTCCCTGGGCGAGCCGACGGCTGTTGCCCAGGACGAGGTCGACTCCGACGCCGAAGACGAGTTCAACCAGGTCATTGAGAGCCTGCAAAAAGCCAAGGTGTCGCAGCAGCGGCCTTCTCCCGTCAAGCGGCCGACGAACCCCCACCGTGTCCCGGTGGACCAGAACGGCGCCGCCGACGACGAGTCGACGACAGCTGGTGGCCCCGAGCCAACCTGGACCGTGAACTCTTGCATTTTCTGCAACTATGAATCCCCCACCGCTCCCCTCAACGCCAGCCACATGGAGCGCTTCCACGGCATGTTCATCCCCGAGAAGTCATATCTCGCAGACCTGGAGGGTCTCATCAAGCACCTTCAGCGCCAGGTTAGCGAGGCCCACGAGTGCCTGAGCTGCCGCAAGATGAAGTCGACGGTGTTTGCCGTCCAGACTCACATGCGTGACAAGGGCCACTGCAAGATCCCATACACGTCGGAGGTGGAGCAGCTGCGGATTGGCGACTTTTATGATTTCAGAAGCACCTACTCGGATGGCGAAGACGACGACGAATCCGACGATGGTGCCACGGAAGGGGAGCACGGCGGCGCGAAGCTGGGGCCCAAGCGACAAGAAAAGGTGGTGGGCGCAGATGGCAAGGAGCTGGACGAGGATGAGGATGCCGATGGCTGGGAAACGGATAGTTCAGTCTCCTCGCTTGACTCCGCCGACCTGACAGCCGTGCCCGCCGAGGGCCACATCCACCAGTTTGAGCGCCTCAGCAAGCATCCCCACCACTCGCACAAGGATCCTCGGAATCGTCATCAGGTCGATGGCTGGCACTCTCGCGCGCACAAGCACGTCCATGCCGTCTTCTACGACGACTACGAGCTGCACCTGCCATCCGGCAAGTCGGTGGGCCACCGCTCACTGAACAAATACTTCCGCCAGAACCTCAACAACTACCCTACACCCGAGGAGCGGGCAGAGCGCCTCGCCATCGAAGGGTCTGGATCTGGGTCAGAGCAGGAGCAGGTCAACGGCGACCGCCGGCTTGCAGTCCGCGACCGCCGCGGTCGGGAACTGATGCCACGCGGCGCCCTGGGCATGACTGGTGTTTCAGACGAGAAGAAGCGTGAGGTTCGCAAGATGCAACAACGTAGCCGGGATCTGGAGAAGAAGCGGACCAAGCGGAACGATTATGCCTATGGCTTGGCGAACAACAACCAGAAGGGCTACTACTACCGTTACGATGGCGGTGGTTAGTTGGTTCCTGAAGCAACTGCAAATAGAAACGTTGATGTTAGCGAGGGTCTACAAGTACTTGGTGCATCAGTGAAGCGTTAGCAATTTGTGTGCGATGTGTTTTGATATTTCCAGTCCCATGCCCGACGGCCGTCCCGCAAGACTAAAATAGAACATGTTCCCGGAGGATTGAGGACCCCGGGCCGTTCCAGCTTCGCCGGGCGGGCGCCGGGCTGGATACCACTCATGCGATCCGCGTCCAACCACATGGCGCAAACGGCCTCGTGCTGGATGCACCCCGTTAGCAGCCGATGGGTATGGGTTCTCTCTTCGGCAAGACCAGCTTCCAGGATGCAGCTGCGCCGTGTGGGGATGGACGATCCGTTTCTTCGCAGTCCGGCAGATGACGGCGCATGTTACAAAGTACGAGTAGCAGCGGCATCGTCAGCAGATGGGCCGTCGTCCTCGCCGTCGTTTGGGCCGAACGCAGCTGTCGGCTTGTTGGAAGGGCCGGCGTTGTATGTATGAACGGAGACGCTACTAAGCGCCGACAGCCATCCCTTCAAATGGTCCCCCAGCTGGTGACCAATCACGGCGCGCAACCCAGGACGAGTCGGTCCAAGAATAGACAGGGCAACCCACCGAGGAATCAGATCCACCAACGGGACAAGTCTCGTCCGCAACATTCGGTGACCTATGGACCCCGCGATGACCCCGGCAGCACCGTGGGGAAGTGGATGGTACGGTACGGTGAATAGATGTGATGAGAACCTCAGTCGGCCTTCCTAGTTCTCTTAGAAATGAAGAAAGACAGTAATAACCGAGGCTGGGCGGGTCGAGAAACAGTACTGACGTCGTGTAAGTGAAGACTGGAGCCGGGGCCGTGGATTGCAATGACGCCGTCAACAGTCGGCTGTGACTCAACATCCACCTCTATCCGCAGGCATCTTGTGTCACCCAAGTCACCGACTCACTCGGCATCCCTGCAAATCAGCCCATCATCGACACAGGGTCGGCGCACTGTCCCTCTGCAATGCTTCGGTACCACACCTGTGCAGAGCGAGCCTGTGTAAACGGCAGCAACTGCAGCCGATCCAAGGCGCCGTGCTCTTCCAGGTAGGCCCTCACTCCGTGCTTCGTTCTTCGTACCACCATCACATTGCATGCTCGCTGCGACATTGCAGTCATGTTCCATTGAAGACGGCCCGTCATGCCATCCCACTGCCGCGTGCCAATCATGCACACCCATCTTGCATGCCGGCGGCCGTGAGTTGCAGAAGACCGCCCAGCCAGACTAGGGGCACCACCGCCTAAGCCTTGTGCGAGGAACATATCCTCGATTGCGGTATTCTCTCACGGCATGTCCTCTGCACGGGCTGTTGTTTGCCTCGAGGAGCCTAGTGCGGTGCATGTACTCTGTGAGGCAGGGGCATGCAGGTGCCTCCATGCCTCCAACGCCTGGCCAAGCACATGTCTCCGTTCGTATCCCTGTAAACTGCCGCCCCGACTTCCTCACTCGCTGCAACCACCGCATCACATCGACCATCCATCCGGCCGTCCCCTCCGTCACAGCCTGCGGCTGCCAGTCCTGCTGCCGTTTCCCTCTTCGTCGACGGCTCCATCGATGGTACATACAGCCCAGTGACCGGCCTGCCTGCCGACGCTCTTACGCCCCCAACACCAACCTCTCACCCTCGGTCCCGTCAATCAAGCGACGCCCTGAACTTGACCGCCCCATTGTCTGCTGCCGCAAATAGATGGACCGGCGACAGTGACGATCCCGGACAGCTTGCAGCCTGCAGCGGCCCTTGGCTCGGCTCAGCGTGGGGCAGACGGCAGACGACGACTCATCCAACGTCTCTGCTCACCTGCGTCGTCGTCTCATCCACTCGCCATCTCGCTCCTTCGCGGCTTCTCGTCAGCCTCCCCAGCCGTCGAGCTGCGCATAGGCCCCCGACAAAACGCACGCTCGTCTGGAGACGGCCCTGAGGCGCCACAGCCTCGAAATAGAATGGACTCTCCCCGCGACCAGGCGCGCCTCCGTCTGGGCCTCAATCCGCTCACGACGAGCGCGCTGGGACCTTACAACGCGCAACTAAATACGCCCATGTCCGCCTTGTCCATGGCCTCGGCGCAAATCCATTCGGCGCACACTCCCGGGAGCGCAATACAGCCTTATAACCCCCAGGAATGGGCATCGTCGCCTTCGCCAGCCCCAGCGCCGCCCGAACGGCCGCGACAGTTCCAGGCCGAGGCCCAAGGTGAAAGCATGCTTGCCGTCTTCGTGGCGAATATTCACTGACTGGCCCCAAAGGATCAGCACTCCCCCCTCCTCCGTATAGCCCGCCGAGGAGCCGACAGCAGCGGCCGATTAGCACGGCCTTTGAGCATGCCATTGTCTCGGCATCGACGCCTCCGCCCCGAGTCGTGACGACGACCATGCTCCGGCCGTCTCCAGAGCCGCAGGCTCCCCGTTCTTATCCACCCCCTCCTGGCGCCAACGGACGAGGAGGCTCCCGTGACCGGCGGTTCGGCCTCTCCTCTTTGAGTAGGCGGAGAGAACCCGACCAGCTCTCAAACTCGCCGGATCCGCAACCACATGTGCTGCCTATGAGGAGGGGTATGGGGCCTTCGGCGTTATACCAAGAGCCGGAGCGAGTGACGGCGTCTCCTCCCTCCGCCTTCATACAAACCGGTCCGCCAGCAGCTCGTCGAGCCGTTTCCACCGGCGCCATCGATACTCCCACGTCTGCTCGCTCTCGGTCTACGTCGCAAACGAGATGGGAGCCGGGGATGCCACTGCCTCCGCCTCCACCCGGGCCTCCGCCTCCGGGATCAAGGTCGCAAAGCGTGCAGAGCATGGACAGGAATAGCGTTCCAATAATCTCTCCCCCAACCCGCCGTCCACCACCCAGCGGCGTCTCCTCCTTGGGCCCTGTTCCTCCCACTCCAGCGAACTGGGTCGACGAGGACGCTCCACCTAGCCAACCAGATAAACGTCGGTCCCCAGGTCTGACCATTGACACGGCGACCGCGGCCAGCTCTCAAGACGTGCCCGAGCCATTGGCATCGTCAGGCAGTGCCAGTGGTGGTCTGAATCGAGCTAGGGCCGTTCGACACGACAAGACCATCATTCAGCGGAGAACGGAAAGTAGGACTCGGCATAGCTCTCATGGGTCGATTGACGCGGTGGCTCAACCGCACCATATCCCAGACATTATGGTTCCCGAAAGCTCAGACAGTCGCCAGCTCACCATCGCAAAGTCGACTCCGCTCAGTAGTGGTAGGCAGCTTATCTTTCCCCAGGCAGGCGAGCCATCGTCAGCTCATCAAGACTCTCGAAACTCCACCCCTCGGGCCCCGGCCTCAGCCAAGTTGCCAAGACTCGAGACGGCAACGCCCCCATTCTCTCCATACCCGGTCAAAGCCGGCCAGTCGTCAAGTAGTTCCCAGTCTGTCGTGCCAAAGGCGCTGCCCACTCCACCACCCCAGACCCGGCCCGCGTCCAGATCTAGACCGCGCGACACCTCTCGCCCCCCACCGTCTACCACTACCCCTATTTCCAAGCAAATGGTTGTGGCTCAAAATCGCGAGCAGTTTGCCAATGCCACCATTGAGCGATTCCGGACCTTTGCGGAGAAAGAGGCGGCCGCGGCCACGGACGCCGATCGGGTTCGCATGTTTGCCGACTTTCTTGTCGACGAGTCCAGAATCCGGCGGGAGAGGTATGCATCTGCCATTGGGGCAATGGGCTCCGAGATCTTCGACCTGACGCGAGACCTATTCCGACCAATGACCGCCTCGAGGCGCGAATTTGCCACTTCTCCAGGGGACTGGACCCCGGCCTCGACAGATCCAAATGCTTCACAGGGGGACTCTGTAGGCTCGAGCTTCCGCGGCGACGGATTGTCGAATTCCGCCCCCGCATCGGCGAATATATCAACATCACCCAGTAGTGGTGGGCCACCAAACAACGTCAACTGGGCTACAAACTACATGCCTTCGCTGTCACCTATTCTGAGCATGAGCGTGAGCGACAACTACGAAAACGGCAGTTCCCGCGGAAGGCCACCGAGCCGCTGGTGGGAGTCGGATTCCCAGGGAGACCCATCCCGAGGGTTTGAGAGATCCAAGCGAGAGTCAAAATACATGGGAGTTCCCAAGGGTCAGTGGGTCGAGGAAGAACAAAGCGCAATGGCACACGGGGCGGCGAGTGAATACGGCGGGTCGTCCGAGTATCCGCCGGAAAAGACTGGCTGGCACGACCACGGAGAGCCATCGTGGACGCCGCAGCCCCTGAGACTATCTGCAACGCCGGTGGGCTCCAGCACGTCGCCGTCGTCCTACAAGCCAGAGTCCGTGGATGTTTCCCGCCTCGTCACCATGCCTCCGCCGTACCCGCGCCATCACCCTGCCGTGAACAACAACCATCCGGAGCTGACGGCGACTCGAACCTCTGTTCGTGCGTTGAGCGACCTGACAGAGATTGACAAGGCCAAGGAGCGATTCACCATTGCCAGCTCCAAGCGCCGGGAGGAGTTCTCAAAGGCAGCCTCGGAGCGACGGCAGTCGCTGAGGGAAAACTTGCAAAAGGAGATTAGCGCTGGCAACCTTGGTTATGCGGACGCAGCTGCCATCGAGTCCGACTCTCAGGATCAAGAAAGAGACAAGAAGAAGGAACTGGAGAAGGCGGAATATGAGCACTTCCAGAACGAGGTCATCGTGCCCCTGAACGACCTTTTGACAGGACGCATCACTCGCGCCACGGATCTGTTTGACGATTTGGCACGCCATTTGTTCGACAATGGACAGATTGACGCCGATATGCCGCAGGAGGAGGGAGATGATAGGCCCGAGCTGCTCGAGAAGCTGACACTGCTCAAGTGGATCTTTGAGACGCGCGAGGCTCTCCACCGAGCCATCTACGACATTCTCTCGGACCGCAACTGCCGATACCGCGAGGTCGTGGTGACTCCGTACCGGCTCTCGGGCAACAGCGAAAAGCTCCAATCGGCGGAGGCGTTTTTCGCAGAGGATGCGGCCAAGCGAGAGTACGCCTACGCAAACGAGGTCCTGGACCGCGCACGAGGGTTACGGACCGTGATGGACGAGGCCGTCGAGCGAGGCGTGGCTCTACAGTTGTCTGCGTTCTGGGACATTGCACCGCCGCTGCGGCAATTGCTGGATAGCATCCCTGCCGATGTCGAGGGATTCAGCATCCAGATCCCGCCGTCCGAATTCGAGGAGAACCCGGCGTACCACGAGCACCCCTTGCAGTACCTGTTCAGCCTGCTGCAGCACACGGAAAAGAGCACGTATCAATTCATCGAGTCGCACACCAACCTGCTGTGTCTGGGGCATGAAGTCAAGGAGGCCGTGGTGAATGCCAAGGCCAGGGTGCTGGCAACGCAGGTGGAGGAGGCGGATGGGACGCCCATATGCACAGAGGAGCGCGAGGAGCGGGCCAAGTCGATGCGGCAGGGCGAGGGCAGGCGGCTGACGGACGACCTCAAGGAAAAGGTGCGCGTGGTGCAAGACCAGTGGAACAGCGCACTGGGCGAGGGCATCAAGAACGTCAAGGAACGAACGAGAGCGTGGCTGCTGCAGACAGGGGGGTGGGACGAGGCACTGGAGGAGTCGGCAGGCTTCGGGGGAGTATCTGCGATCTCCTGATCGAGATTTAAAAACCGCCTTGGTTGGATATGATTTTGGTGGATAGACTTTTGCAAGATACCCCATTGAGGACGATTTACGGCCTGAGCGCGTATTGTTTCTCTTGTATATATTTTGAAGACGGCGGGATATGCACTCCGATATCAGACGATGAATGTGCCATGCCAATTTGTTTTGATTCAACCTTTCTGAACCGACAGGGTATAAAGTCCAGTTCTCATAGCCATATGGTACAACGAGTGCCTCGTCAAACAATGTATGCGCTCCTCCCATGCTTTTGTACACTGAATAGATCGTCTGCCTCGACTCCTCCGGGTGGTCGTTTAATATCCGCACGTCGACCAGTCCTTGCTTCTGGCAGATCGCTTCATGCCGCGAGACGGGTTGTAATTTGTCGAGCCTGAATCGGCAGGCTCTGCATCCGACAGCGACGCGCACCGCCTCCTCGGCCTAGAACCCCAAGCGCTGCCCCTCCTCTGCGCATGGCATCCTCGCCTGCGGGCCCTCACTTCTTCCCCTCGGGCGTGTGCACGACCGGCAGGTTCATGCCCACGCGGCGCGCCGTCAACCGCACGCGCTCCTCCTCCTCCATGTCCATGCCCGGGTTGTAGCGCTCCACGAGCGTCGCGTACTGCCGCTGCGCGCGCAGGTACGCAATCGCCTGCTCGGCCTCGGCGCGGCTGTGGCCGGCGCTGGCACTGGCGCTGTTGCTATCGCTGTCGCTGCTCGCAAAGGAGGCGCGCAGGTGGGCGTGCAGCGAGGAGCGCGGGCTGGCGAGGAGGGGCCGCGCGGGCAGTTCGCGCAGGAGGGAGCGGTAGAGGGAGCGGATGTGGGCGGGGGAGGTGGCCATGGTGGCGGCTGTGGTTGGGGCGTTGCGGGCTGCGGGTGTCGTGGTTGTGGTTGTGGTGATGGTGATGGTCTAGCACGTCGATCTTGGTGTTGCGTGCTCGGGGAAAAATGTTAATAGTGCCTCCCGCGATCGGGCCGTCGGCGGGCACAACTACCGATCCGTGGATGGAGGGGCATCTGGTCTGCGGTTCTACATCACCATCAAGAACACCACCAATCGCAGACAGCAATTGCATTCCTAGGAATCAGCCCCTGCGTCCTGTGCCGCATTTCCGAGGAAGCAAAGACGTCCGACAGCTCGGGTTGTGCTCGCCATCTCTCAGCCCCCGACTTCCGGGTCTGACGCAACTAGCGACGCCTCGTGGTCACACTGGTTGCAGGCAACCCACTTAAGAGATCCTATGCGAGCTGCCACCCTCCAACCTCTTTCGTCTCCCCGCCGTTTCTTGTCTTCTTCTCCAAGATACCTACTCCCCCTCGTCGTCTCCTCGCTCCTCGTGCTCGCCCTGGCTCTCCTCGTCCCGCACGCCGCCATCCTCCGTCTGCGGCAGCTCTCCGACCATCTCCTCCGATCACGCCGCCTCCCCACCATGGCTTCCTCCTCGCCGTACGCGCGCGAGCTGCACGTCGCCCAGCTGGCCGTCCAGCGGGCCGCCATCCTCACCAAGCGCGTCTTCCATGAAAAAGCCAAGGGCACCGTCGATAAGAACGACAAGTCCCCCGTTACCATCGGCGACTTTGGCGCCCAGGCGCTCATCATCGCAGCGCTGCGGCACAGCTTCCCCGCCGACGAGATCGTCGCCGAGGAAGAGGCCGCGCAGCTGCGTGAGGATGCTAACCTGCGCGACACCATCTGGGAGCTCGTCAAGGACATCAAGCTCGACGACGCTGCAGCGGAGCAGGTGCTCGGCGGGCCCATCAGGGACGTCGACTCCATGCTCGAGCTCATAGATCTGGGCAACAGCAAGGGCCGCTCCCAGGGCCGCATCTGGACCATTGACCCCATCGACGGCACGAAGGGCTTTCTGCGCGGTGGCCAATACGCCGTCTGCCTCGGCCTCATGGTCGACGGCGACGTCAAGGTCGGCGTCCTCGGCTGCCCGAACCTCCCCGTCGACGACGACGCCCGTCTGACCGCCGACATCGGCTCCAACCAGACCGACGAGGGCCGCGGCGTGCTCTTCTCGGCCGTCCAGACCGAGGGCGCCACCAGCCGCGCCCTCACGGCCGGCGCCCTGTCCGTGGCCAAGCCCATTTCGATGCGCCCCATCAGCGACCTCACCAAGGCCACCTTCTGCGAGAGCGTCGAGGCGGGCCACTCGGCGCACGACGACCAGGCCGCCATCTCCCAGAAGCTGGGCATCACCGAGCTCAGCGTCCGCATGGACAGCCAGGCCAAGTACGGCTCCATCGCCCGCGGCGCCGGCGACATTTACCTGCGCCTGCCCGTCAAGGCCACCTACCAGGAGAAGATCTGGGACCACGCCGCGGGCGACCTCATCGTCAGGGAGGCGGGCGGCCAGGTCACCGACATCCACGGCAAGAGGCTCGACTTCAGCGTCGGGCGCACGCTGGCCAACAACAAGGGCGTCGTTGCCGCTCCTGCGGCTGTCCACGAGACGGTCCTCAAGGCGGTGCAGGACGTCCTCAGCAACAAGCAGTAGACGGAAAGCTACGATTGAGTCACGAATGATACGGAAAATACGGACGGCGCAAAAGTTCACGTGCTAGATATGGTCAGATGATTCCCCAAATTTACATCAAGTCAAGATGGTAGTAGTACATATTTCCATACATCCCGAGACTGTACAGTTCACACCGCACCACGCGTGTATCCCCCCAGCAGACAGGCACAACCCCCCTCCCTCTACTTGATCTTCTTCTGCTTCAGCTTGATCGTCTGGTCGTTGATGAAGACGCCCTTGCCCTTGTACGGCTCCGGCGGGCGCCACTGGCGCACGCGCCCGGCGAACGACATGATGACCTCGCGGTCCGGGCCCTCGAGCAGGATGCGCGTGGGCGCGGGCGTCGAGACGCGCACGCCGCGGGGGATGCCCTCCTCGACGGGGTGCGTGAAGCCGAGCTTGAGGCAGAGGAAGCGCTGGCCGGGGAACTGCTCCTTTGCGCCGCGCTGCTCCACGCTCGCGCGGTAGCCGACGCCAACGAGGCGCAGGATGGCCGTGTGGCCCTCGGAGACGCCCATGACGTAGTTGTTCAGGTACGACCACGTCGTGCCTAGGCGTCGTTGCGTTAGCATACGGTCTGCCTCCGTGTCCGGGGAGTGTGTCGCAGCGTACCCCACATCTCCTTCTGCTGCTTCACGTTGGCGTCCTCGACGCTCAGCAGCGCCGTCCCGTCCTCCAGGTCCTGGGTCAAGCCCACAAACTCGGGGACATCGAGCTCCAGCGTCGCTGCGTCCCCCACGTCAGCAAATCGTCTCTCTGCCGGTGAGAGCCTGTGAAGAGGGAAAACCCACCCAGCGGCCCCTTAACCGTGATGGTCTTCTTCACAGTCGCCTTGTACGACGTCGCGCTCCTCGACGCTTTCGGCTCTCCCATCGTCAGCTCCACGCCCGGCGGGATCGAAATCGGCGTCCGGCCCAGCTTCGAGGGTCGCTTCGTCGTCGTCGAGAATGGGTGCTGCTGTCGCTGTGCGAGTCGCTGCCACGCCGGCACCAGGAAGCCCGGCAGCATCACGGTCGGCGCGGCACGCAGGGCATGGCCCAGTACCTTGCCCCGGCTGGGAGCAAACGTTGCGGCCATTGAGTCCGCCCTGGTGTCCCAATTGATGGGATGTGTGGTGTCGTCGCTGTAGCTGTCCCTGTCGCTTCTTGCAATGGAACTTTTTGGCTGCTTAGTCAGAACATCACGTGTGCCCCCTGGCTCATCTCAACACCAGGCCAGAGCATGTGCCAAGCATGAGATTAGAGATACAACGTACGAAGTAACATGGCAATTCAATTATACATGGGCGAATAATATTATGGTACTCAAGTACTCGTTGATTTTTACTCACGTGCTGCGCAAATCGCACCACGGTCGATAAGGTATCTAGAAACCCGTTCGCGCAATTACCTCCACCCCCCGAAGCGAAGTCTGAACTCTGCCGGCTTGCAATGACAAATACGTCGCTCAAATGGAGACGTGCGGCTAAGTACAAAATGGCTGTAGGAGTCGACTTACTCCTCGGTCTCAAGAGGAGCCTCCTCCTCGTACTCCTCTTCCTCCTCGTCGATGCCAGCATCCTGGTACTGCTGGTACTCCGAGACAAGGTCGTTCATGTTGGACTCAGCCTCAGTGAACTCCATCTCGTCCATGCCCTCGCCAGTGTACCAATGCAAGAAAGCCTTGCGACGGAACATGGCAGTGAACTGCTCGCCGACACGCTTGAAGAGCTCCTGGATAGAGGTCGAGTTGCCAATAAAGGTCGACGACATCTTCAGGCCACGGGGAGGGATGGCGCAGAGGGCGGTCTGGATGTTGTTGGGGATCCACTCAACAAAGTAGGACGAGTTCTTGCTCTGCACGTTACGCATTTGGTCCTCGACCTCCTTCATGGCGACCTTGCCACGGCTGTAGTCATGTCAGCGAGATGCAGCAGAGTAGATGAATGCACAGAGACTCACAAGATGGCAGAGCAGGTCAGGTAGCGGCCGTTGCGGAAGTCGGATGCGGCCATCATGTTCTTGGGGTCAAACATCTGCTGGGTCAACTCCGGCACGCTGACGGCGCGGAACGAGTGGGCGCCGCGGCTGGTCAGGGGAGCGAAGCCGACCATGAAGAAATGCAGACGAGGGAAGGGAACCATGTTGACGGCGAGCTTGCGCAGGTCAGAGTTCAGCTGGCCGGGGAATCGCAGGCAGGTGGTGACACCGGACATGACGGCGGAGACCAGGTAGTTCAGGTCACCGTAGGAGGGGTTGGACAGCTTGAGGGTACGCATGCAAATGTCGTACAGCGCCTCGTTGTCGATACAGAAGGTCTCGTCCGAGTTCTCGACCAGCTGGTGGACGGACAGGGTGGCGTTGTAGGGCTCGACAACGGTGTCGGAGACCTTGGGAGAGGGGACGACCGAGAAGGTGGCCATCATGCGGTCGGGGAACTCCTCGCGGATCTTGGAGATGAGCAGGGTGCCCATACCGGCACCGGTACCACCACCCAGGGAGTGGGTGATCTGGAAGCCCTGGAGGCAGTCGCAGCCCTCAGCCTCGCGACGGACGACATCGAGGACCTGGTCGACGAGCTCGGCACCCTCAGTGTAGTGACCCTTGGCCCAGTTGTTGCCAGCACCGGACTGGCCGAAGACGAAGTTGTCGGGGCGGAACAGCTGGCCAAAGGGACCGGCGCGGACGGCGTCCATGGTGCCGGGCTCGAGATCGACGAGGACAGCGCGAGGGACATACTTGTTGCCGGAGGCCTTTGACGCGTTAGCCTGCGTGACGGGTGGGCATCTAGATATTAGGAGACAAACCTCGTTGAAGTAGACGCTCATGCGCTCGAGCTGGAGCTCGGAGGTGCCGTTGTAGACACCATTGCTGTCGAGGCCGTGCTCGCCAGAGATGGTCTGCCAGAAAGCAGCACCGATTTGGTTGCCCTGCCCAATCGTGAGCCTCCCAGCGTGTTTACCGTCGAGGACGCGAGATATTACTTACGCACTGGCCGGTCTGGAGGTGAACCTGTCATTTCAGAAAGGAAACTCGGTCAGCAAGCAGATCGTCGATGCATCACGGGTGTTGTGTCGAGAGGTTTGGGCCGCAACTTCGTGGCATGTTTCGGCGGGGTAGATTCAGGGGCTGTTGATTTGGACGCGTCGCGGGTGAGGGGCTAGAGAGGACTCACGATCTCACGCATTTTGGCGTACGGAGGCTATCGTCGACGACGTGTGTGCTGAAGTGTTGAAGATGAAGTGGGAATCTCGAGCCGGGCTAGCTTCACGATTCAAGATGCGTGGTGGACAAGGGAGAGAAGTCGAGGACGACGTGTTGATTTTTGTTGGAGGTGCATGGAGCTGATTCACCGCCACGACCCCCGGCTGGGGGAAGGAGGTGCGGGCCCCTCACTCTCGCTTGTTTACATACACTGTGGCCCGTGCACGGCCCGAAGCAGCAAGGCGCCACAGGCACAACTGTTCAAGCTGGTGGGAGCAGAACGGCAGCAGCTGCCCAGAGGATGGAGGCAAGAGCTGTTGGTGGGTTGGTTGAAATGCTCATGCCTCGCGGGCTGACACCAAGGTGCAAGCATCTGAAGCGATTTCTACGTGTGAAATGCTTCCTTGGAAAGGGAGTGAGTGCACGCACTGTCTCAGGAGATGCTGCTTGGCTGGCTTGCCGCTAACCCCGCCACTGAGATGAAATTGCCCCACCGCTCCTACACAGTCGTCAAATCGGCAGATGTTGGCACCACTCCCAAGCTACTCGTACATGTAATTCGTAGATTGTCCTCGAGCCTGATATCCTTCATAACTTCAGTGGTAGCTAATGGGCCTTGACAACTCCTGCAGCATCTGCTTGCGCAGAGATCCTTTTCTTGTACTGCTGCACGTCGCCAGGGAACTTCTCCACGAATCCGCCGTCGCACACCCACAGCGACGTGCACACCATCTGCAGCATGGTCACATCGTGGGACACCATGAGGACACCGCCCTGGAACTCGTTGAGCGCCTCCGCCAGAGCGTCCATGGCCTCGATATCCAGATGGTTGGACGGTTCGTCGAGCACCAGGATGTGGGGGTTCGTCAGGGCCAGGCAGGCAAAGGCCACCCTCGACTTTTGACCACCAGAAAGCTGGCCCATCTTTTGCAGGCCCGTAGTGCCCGTGATACCAAACGCTCCCAGTTGCCTCCGGTACTCTTCGTCTGTTCGGCCAGGGTACATCTTGGCCATGAAGCTCACAGCGCTCATGGTCAGGTCCAGCGCGTCGACGTGGTGCTGCGCAAAGAACCCGATCCGCAGTCGAGGATGTGCCGTAACTATTCCCTTCTGTGCCTCCAGTTTACCGATGAGAAGCTTCAGAATCGTAGTCTTGCCCGCACCGTTGGGCCCGACGATGCCTATCCGAGAGTCGAGCTGAACATCCAGGTCCACGTCCCGCAGCAGGGGTTTGTCCGGGGAGTATCCAAAGGCAACCTCTGACATCTGGATGATCGGTGGTGAGAGTTTTTCCACATCGGGGAACCTAAACTTGACACTGTACTCTGACTCTGGTGCCTCCAGCACCGGCATCTTCTCCAACTTCTTGATGCGCGACTGGGCTTCTGAGGACTTGGCGGCGTTGTAGCGAAACTTGTCGATAAAGGCTTGCAGGTGGGCTCGCTGGGCCATCTGGTTCTCGTACTCCTTCTTGGCCACCTTCTTGCGCTCTTCGCGAGTCGCGTAAAAGGCGTCAAAGTTGGAGCTGCGATAGTAGTCGAGCCGTTCCGAGTGCTGGTGGATGATGTCCGTCGCCACTTCGTTGAGGAACGCTCTGTCGTGGGAAACGACGAGCACGGTGCTCGGGTAGCCTGACAGGTATTGGGAAAGGAAGGTAATCGAGGGGACGTCCAACATGTTGGACGGTTCGTCGAGCAGCAGAAGATCAGGCTCGCAGAAGAGGGCTCGCGCAAGCGCAAGTCGCATTCTCCAACCACCGGAAAAGGTCTTGGTAGCATCTTGTTGTCGCTCCGCCGAGAAGCCGAGACCAGCAAGGATACTGGCCGCCCGCGACTCTGCCTTATCCGATTCCATCTCGGCCAGCTTCGACTGGATATCGCCCAGCTTGCCATCCTTGGCTTCTCTTTCGAGGTCGAGCTTGGCAGCATCGGCGGACGTATCGGCAAGAGGGGCACGGCGAGCTTCCAACTCGGCCAAAGCTGCAATGAGTTCCTGATTTCGTCAGTTGTCATCCTGAAACATATCAGATCAGGCCACTCACTTGTTGCTCTCTTAGAAGCACCTTGCGCCACACGTCTGCGTCCAAGACGGCTTGGATGGCCGGCGTGTCATCGCCCGTAAGCTGCCAGACATCAGTATGCGGGTGAAGAAGGAATAATAGCAGCGAGCCTTACCTCTTGTTCAACGTGCAAAATAGAAATGTGCGTGGGAATGGCGACTTCTCTCCTCGACAGGGCCCGCAGCAGCGTCGATTTACCGATACCGTTGTTACCGACCAGACCATAACGGTGGCCATACGCAAGCGTAAGAGAAGTGTCCGTGAGAATACGCAGTCCACCAATAGACACATCGATGCTGTCTAGTTTGATGTCCTTGGTCTTGTTCGCTCCAGTGCCACCCAGCTGCAGGGGGTTGACGGCCATGTAAAACTCCTCGTACGACTGCGTGCTCTCTGGCAGGTCGAGCAGCTTGGACGCCTCGTACTCAACCGTCTTGAACGTCTTCTTCTGCTGCTTGGCCGCGATTTTCCGCTCGGCCTTTTCGAGCTTCTTGCGATCGACCTTGGACTCGACCTTTCTCGCGTTGGCAGATTCCAAGTCGACGCCACCTGCCGCAACGGCGAGAGTGGATGACATGTTCCGCTGCGCGCTGACTTGGATAGTCTGGTCCAGTCTCCTCACAATCGACGGGCCTCTCCTCTCGCCACCGTTCGCTTCGGTGTACTTGTCGACCCATTTCTCCACCAGTCGCTTGATCTTTTCCTCCACGGTAGCATCGACCTTGCCGGACGCCGACAGCAGCAGCTCGGTGATGGTCGCAGCAGCCTCATTGAGGGGGGAGAGCCCGGACGGGTCTTCGTCGTCGGACCAAGCGGTGGACGCATGGGTCAAGTATCCCACGGAGTAGTCTGAGACTACGGGATCGATGTTGGGGAGTACAGCCCTGATATCGGCGTCCATTTTCGCAGCAGGGCCCAGGAGAAGCTCGGGGTCGTAGCGGCGAAATGTGCGATGAGTATGTCAGCCGGGTCTCTCCGGTAGTCCCTGTGCTTGCCGTCGATTATCGGCACTATATCGGTGGCGGTGACGTTTGGCTCGGTGAAGCTGGTGGTCCGTCTCATGGAGTTTTGCTAGTGTTTTGCCCCGCCACGGCTGGCGCCTGGTAATCCGGGCCGGCAGCATGCTCCGTTCCGAGAATTTGCCAAGTTCGGCAATTTAAAGCGCCGATAACCCGACCGCCGTGCACCAAAGCAACGCCGTTCCGTGGACATCACAGCGAAATTGCGGTGCATTGGTCCCTCGATGTTCAATTCATTCAGGATAGAGATGTTACTCAAACCTTGCGAGCACAAATTTATGCCGCGGCCTTGCCTGCGTGTATTCGCAGCTGACGACTACTCGTACTCATACAAGGTAAATTCTCACTTTGGGTCCACAGTCAGCTTCGCCGAAAGCCGCAAGTCATGGACTTGATTTCCATTTCGGGGCATATTCGTAAAACACCCTTGATGATAATCTCACAAACATCACTGGAGATTCGTTTGGCCAATTGGCCAACAAGATGAGACCGTCGGAGGCGACGGTTTGGTGTGGGTTGGCGCTCGAACCCATCAGCCAATGAATGGTCAGGAACTTTAATTTAAGCGCGTCAATATCGCGTCGCGTGTCGCGTCATATTGGCCAGTGATATGCACGGCGTGGCCGATCCAATAAGGCACGAAGCCTGCTGAGCACACATTTGCGATTCTGGGGGTATCCCGGCTACTTGTAGAGGAAACCGGAGAAATGTTCCCGCATCTGGCCTGACGCACATACCAGGGCCGGCTTTGCAGCCGCGGGCTTGGCCTTGGGTGAAGCCGCGGATCGTGGGTCAAGATAATGCTACCCTATAGCATGGCACAGCATGACCAGGCCAGGTTGGAATGAATCGTCAAGAAAGTAGCTTCGACCACGTCGAAGCTACTTTGTAAACGCTGGGTTTTAAATGTTGATTGGGGTCTGGAGAGCCAGCACTTGCATACGCTGGTGGTGCGATTCCTACACACAAAGTCACTCACCGGTGCACTGTCCATAAACTGAACTTACCTCTCTGGCTCAGGGCAACTGCCGTCATAAGCATGGGTAGCGGCCCTGTCATGACTCGTATGGAGTACTCACATCGATGACACGAGGGCCCATCGAATGAGCCACGCGGAGCTAGGTACCCAAGCGGAGCTTGCTAGCTGAACCGACTGCTTGGGAGATCTAGAACTTGGTTCGCGGAAGGGTTAAAAAACTATCGTGAGATAAGTACCCTGGGAGAGGCAATTTCGCCGTCTCGCCTTGCGTCGGTCAAGTTCCCGAGAAATTGGATGTACTCGTAAATCGAGACTGGTTCATGTAACGGGCTGAGCCCGTAAGAGTCTCGGCTACACTCTCGACTGTAGAGTCACGTGACGTGCCCGTGGCCCCGGCCGCCGGCGCCGCGCCTGGAGAACCGGGCC
>JALHCC010001012.1:0-14620 GCA_024340765.1 Tolypocladium cylindrosporum | reverse complement strand
ATGACTGGTTGTTGAGAAAAACGCGTCAGAAGGGTTGAGCTCTGCCAAAGTGGTGAAGGTGGCCCACTCGGTGTGATGGCCCACTCGCTATGCACCTACGTTATAGTCTTTTGAAACTTATAATCCCACATGCAGAGAACTGCTGCTCTTCCTGCGTCATCTGAACCTGCCATGTATGCTTGTTTCGAGCTCCATGTAAAAGACGGCATTTAACTATTTGGCTTGGATTCATTAGCGATTCAGCGTGTGTCTAGTCTGCCTAGCGATGTCAGCAAAGGTCTCACAATTTTCCCCAAGTGGTCGTCTCTGGACGCGGGTAGTGCCGATACATGAGGAATTTCCCTGCCATTCTGCCAACACCCTTCCCTTTAAGCTTACTTGACGGGCCGCTGTCCCAGCTAGCTTGGTTCAGGGCAGCAGGCAACATCGGTGCCTCAACGACGCGACTAGCCTCTGCGTGCCCGAGCTTCCGGGCGCCGTCTCGAAGCAACATCCTGGCGAAGAACAGTCTCCCGGGAGGTCCGGCCATGCCCAGGCTTGGCCGCAGCGCACTGGCTAATCTGCTACACATACATGCAGACAAGACCGCGGGCGGACGGGATAGGGATCGCGAGCGGCTTGTAGCCCGCTCCCGAATCCCGGCACCTATACGGACGCTTCCCTCCGTGCCCTACCGTTCCAATGAATCTTCTGTGATATGAATCATCTGCCGAGCAGGCAGCATGTAAGAATGCATGCATCAGCCGCAGGGCAGGGATGCTCGACTGCATATACGATGCCTACCTAATGAAGCTAATGTATGTACATATGAACGTCACGCGCCGGGAACAGCATGATCCATGGGGTCAGCATCGACTCGATTGCAACGACTTCAAGTCCACCATTAAACTGCTTTCGGGTGTCATCTGTCTACCGGTTACGCCGGGAATAGCGTACATCTTCTTTGTCGTCATATCCGACTTTCCATCTTCAGCACAGACGCCGGCCGAGAATCTGCATCATCGGAGCCGGAGCTCAACTTCAGTGCCGTCTCATGCAGTTGTACAAGTCCGACCGGTAAATCCGGCTGCCTAAGCGGAATCGGCAGGCAACTGGGGCCCGAGTGTAACCCTATTGCGGAGTGTCGCATTACAGCACCACTGCATCTCTGCACAACGCTCTCCCAGCGGATGCCTAAGTGCCGGCCGAATGAACAAAACATCGAATAGCTCTTACATCGGCGTGATCGGCCCCGTAGCGAACCCGATGGCCCGTGAATCGCACCACGCCATCTCTGAACGGTGCAAGTTTCCAAGACAATTTGCAGGTGGGGGTTACATTGGTGGTGTATTTGCATATGGCCCTGGAGTCTGTTGAGCGTGCACGGCCAATGATATCGTCTATGAATCAGAGGCGATCATCGACCATCCGGGCTATCCCGTGGAGACCCCGCGGGCCTAGTAGCAAGCTCCCAACTCGGTGCAAGGGCAAGGAATGATAAAAGATGGCCGTGGTATCGGCGAAAGCAGAGTCTCCTAGGCTTGTTGTTGCAGAACGTTGGTATTCATCCTTCCTGCAGTCATGTCGTCCATCGATCTCTCCCGTATAGGACATGGCTTTGGTGTCATTTTCGACTCTTGGGACCATGGAAATTTCTCACACGCGCTTGGGCTTGTGCTTGCTCTGGTACGTGAATACTCGCAAGGGTCTTCAATACTGACAATGTTGCAGGTTGTTGCTTATGGCGTAGCCCAAGGCATATATCGCATCTGGTTCCATCCACTGTCCAAGTTCCCCGGTCCACCACTTCTGTCCGTCACATACCTGCCGTATGCATATTCCAACTACATTCAAGGCAACTGGGTGAGGAACATGGTCGGTTTGCATCGCAAGTACGGGCCGGCTGTGAGGATTGGGCCGAATCATATCGCTTTTGATGGCTCCATCGGTTGGCCAGAAGTGTTCGCTCATCGATCAGGCGGCAAGCAAGAGTTTTCAAAGATGAAGGGCATCTTTCCAGGCGACCAGGAGAATATCATCGTCGCCCCCCACCATATCCATCGACGACAGCGCCGGCAACTGAGCCATGCCTTTAGCGACTCGGCCTTGGTTCAGCAGGAATCTGTCATAGGCCAGTACGTGGACATGCTGATCGGCCGACTAGATGATCGTGCTCGGGAGGGTCAAGCCATCAACATTGTCGAGTGGATGAACTTTACAACGTTCGATATCATTGGTGACTTGGCCTTCTCCGAACCGTTCCACAGCCTGGAAAACAACGGCTATCACCCATGGGTTCTCTCGATATTCCAGGGGATCCGAGGCTTTTCCATGCGCCGGTTCTTTCAACTGTATCCATTGGCGGGGATGGTAATCGAAGCTTTGAACTTAAGCCCGACTCTGAAGACGTCGATAAAGGTCCGCTCGCACGCCAAAGACAAGGCCAAGGCTCGAGTGGATCTCGGCGAGGGACCAATCGGTGGCCGCCCAGATTTCGTGACCTATATGCTAAGGAAAACTCGCGACGGGGGCAACGGCATGAGCGAGTCCGAGATTCTAGCCACGTCGCCATTGCTCGTCATTGCCGGAAGTGAAACGACTGCAACTGCAATGTCGGGATTTTGCTTCTACGTGGCACGGAATCCACGCATCTATGCTGCGATTGCCGATGAAGTTCGCTCCGCCTTTGCGGCAGAGGAGGAAATCACCATGCGCAGTAGCGCGTCGCTCGTCTACGTGCAGGCATGCATCGAGGAGATACTTCGCATCTATCCACCCGCAGCCGAGACCCCCGCTAGGATATCCCCCGGTGACATGATTGACGGCAAGTTTGTTCCGGCAGGGGTAAGTCATTCAATCCCCCCTCATAAGAAGCGCCCGCTCAGATGCCAATGCCAGACCCGCGTTTCGGTGTACCAATGGGCCACGTTCCGCAACCCAGACAACTTTGTCGAGCCGGAGTCCTTTATCCCCGAGAGATGGCTCCCCGCAGAGCACCCGCTATATGAGGAGCGCTTCAAGGCAGACAATCGGGCGGTTTTCAAGCCGTTCAGCCATGGCTCCCGAGACTGCATCGGCAAGAACCTGGCATACGGGGAGATGCGATTGATGATTGCGAGGCTCCTGTACCGCTTCGACTTTGAGCTGGCCTTTGAACAGGATGACTGGCACGATTCGCAAAGGACATTTGTTGTCTGGGACAAAGGTCCTCTTTATCTTCGACTACAGTCACGCACGGCATGAGTTGGTGCGAGATCACACAAACTCTCCACACAACAACTTGGGCGGTACTTTGAGAAGATTTCGTGGGCGAGCGCAGGATTCAACGTGTCAGGGGGTGACTTTTCATGGTTATTTCCGAGATGCAAGACTTCGTGGTTCATCACGTTCACAACAGTAACTCTAGTTCCCATCAGGAATTGGCTTCGACCATTTACGTACGTCGACAAAGTCGAAAATACCCTACTTCCTCTCTTTTATTCCGGGTTCCATATATACAGGGCTTCCGACGCAATCTTATAGATGCCCCCCGCAATGTATCGACGTCTAGTTCCGGTACCAAACTGAATGTCGTTCCATGTAATGGTGATATGACCCGTGCCACTGTTTGTCGTACGCGCCAAGTTTATTAAATGAGTGAGAATCAGAAGAAACGAGTAATTGTAGAACAACCCGCAACGAGTGAGGAATTGAGAATTTGTGTCCCGCTGCCCTAAGGACAGGGTAGTTCATGTCCGACCGGGTCGCAAACCCAATAGCCATTCTTTCGGCTTGATGCGTAGCATTTCCCTTGGACAGAGGTCAGTCAATTTGGGACTGGATCATGACCGAGCATATCTCAAGGAGGGAACAACCCTCGCATAAGTTCAGCCCGTTAATCGAAATGAAGTCGTCTTCCCTTTCTCCCCTTAGCCTGATGGCTGCTACAGGAACAATAGCCGCTCCTGATTCTGAGTCGCCTAGTCTGAACCTTTCGGAGAGACAGAACGGCAAAACTTGCGGTAAATCATTGCCGGCGCCACCATTGTCACTGATATTACTGCTTCTCATGAGCTAGCGGCATGCTCTGGCAGCTCCAATAGAAAGAGTGGGGACACTCTCGATGGCGTAAGTCTATCAAATAATCCGGCCGATGGTTATCTCTTAACACTCCGGGAATTTTAGTCCTGTGGCAGAACCGCTCAGAAAGGCAAACTTCGATGGACAAGTGGCATTTTCGTCTGTCAGGCTTGGTGCAGCTGTCCATTTACATCTTCTGTAAGTTACTAACCCAATGTATTCGTATTTTTGTCGTCTCAAACTGTTATTTAATAGAGCGGGGACTATGGAAACTACTGTTATTATTATCTTGTGAAGAACCAATGCTTCTGCTCTTCTCAAAGCTCTGAAAATTAGCACCGTGAAATACATATTTGGCTTTGTTTGTTAGTCTTAGCAGCAACATTAATTACAGTCGTCGCCGCTATCGCTGCCCGCCAAGAACTGCGATCATATTAATACGAAGTACCTAGTCCGTACGGAGTAATCCGTATACCCCGCGCCCTGGTAAATATGGGATGCACGGGCCATCGCTTTCAGATCGATATCTAGGCCCCTGTACTCCGCATTTTATGCTTCTCTAGCACGAGCAGTGACGCAAGGCCATCTAGCACGTTTATGCGCAGCAAGGTACGACGATTTAATACGGAAGGGATATGTTTGATTCATGCTCCTACAATACTTGTACTTCACATCTACATTGATCTCCTCGCTTTGTATAGCCTAGCACTCAACACACGAGATGATGCACGACAGCCTGCTATCCATTCTATGCGCCGACACTTGGCACGGGGACTCTATGGGGGAATGCCAAATAACATTCCACATAAATGGCACTGGAAAGGTGATACGCCATGAACAATGTCTGCCGAGACGAGGCTAAATGAGACACAGTTGGTGTGCCGTGCCGAACTCAATGTATGGATCGCTGCAGAGTTCGACTGGAAACAGGGGAGCAATCAGGCCACCAAGACCTCCGATGCGACCCGTGACAGTTTCGACGAGTCAGATATTGTCGGTCACGCCGATATCGAGATGACTCTCACCATGCGCCGCATCCCGAGATTGGGAGCCGCCGATATGGAAAAGTACAGAATAAATGAGGCGCTGTTGACAGACGACGCGTTTCTGCCCAGAACGTACCACATCAGTTTGGAGAAAGGGGTATTCCTCACGCCGTCTGATACGATGCAAACCGACGACATTCCCTACACCCCGAGATTCGCATATCGCCTGTCGTTTGACAAATCGCCATATCCCCCGCGCCAGGAGTGGAGAGAGCCGGCAGGCGCCCCGGACGCGTTCAGGTTTTGGGAATGGAGGCAGTTTTGCAGCGGGCAGATAGGGAGCTTCTAGATTTCGCTGGGAAAGATAATTTCTATGATGTTATTATTACAGCTCATTGTTCTCTTGGCAGTGTGGTCATCGATGGAGGCAGAGAGTCTCCGAGACAAAACATAAAATGCACTCAGCTCTTGCTCGAATACGGTTGGGTTGTACTTGTCTTGGGTTGGATAACAGCACGCTAGAACAAAAGTTTGAAGCCCGTTAGTTGTCGACTGAGGTAGGTGAGTGCTTACAGTGAACATGACGCAACAGCACGATCTCACGAGCACTCGGGGATAGGTTTCGGAAGAATAGCAATAACGAGAATTTATTATACTGAGCTATGTAAGTTATTACACATAATATATTTGAAGATCAAACTATGCGTCGCGGGCGACCCTTTCACGACGAAGACTTCCAGTTGATAAGCCAGAAGAATTTGGCGAGAAACCCATGGCTCGTATTCGATCCAAAGTCAGTTGAAAGGTACGGTGGAAGCGAAGCCTCCTTTTTGAGCGGAAGCAGTATCCGGCGATGCTCGCAGAGGCGCTCGAGGTCACTGAACTATATCATTGCTTTTCCAACTCCCTTCTCGACCGCCGCTTCGATGACTTCCTTTTCGATTTTGTCAAACAGCTGGTTTGCGGCTTCCACCGCAATCTTTTTCGTAGAGTCCGCCGATCCGTCCTTGTGCAGCAGCTCGAAGAGGATTGCTTGCTTGGTCACGTTGACGGCAGCGTCAAAGACGCCCTTCTCCACCTTGGCTGTCAGGCCCTTGGAAACGGAATCCGCAAAGTCGTGTGTCTTGAACCCGCGGTACTCGAAGCACCGGTGCTGGTCGATGTAGTTGCTGCGCTCGTATTGAGTGCCACACCAGGCCGCGGTGCCGATGCACGGCTCCTCGTTTGCGTTGCCCGACGAGCAGTTCTGGGGGTTTGGCTCCAGCCACGGCGGAGTTGCTCTGGCCGCAAAGCAGTCACGGCTCAGGACACGGCTGACAAGGAATTGGCAGACGTGCTCCGTCCCCTGGCATTCTTCACCAACGGAGCAGCCGCCTGTGGCCTTTGGATACCACTTTGAAACCCCAGGAACTGGCCCGCGGAACTTGATGCAGGCGTCCGATGAGCCATACCTTCTAGCCGATTCGGGGGTATTGCACCAAGCCTTTGTTCCTACACATGCCTCGCCCTCGGGCTCTATCGCTTGGGGGCATTGTGCCGAGTACACCACGGCAAACGGCTGGGGCTCGCGCCCTTCATAGCACTTCCGTCGTTGGTCCTTGTCTTGGACATTGCCGCAAAACGACTCGGTTCCCTGGCATGGCTCGTTGTTCACACTGGGGCATTCTATGAAATCGGGTTGGAGCCACGGCAGCTTCGACGGTGCGCCAGAACCTTCCGCTCGAAAGCCCAAGCACGCGTCGGTCGAGCCATACATCCCAAGCTGTCGAGGCATTTTGCACCATTCAGCCGTGCCCATGCAGCGCTCGTCGTTTGTCTGGGAAGACTCGGGGCAATCTGGTGAGTTTGGCGCGAGGAAAGAACCTTTCTTGCGCCCCTCAAAGCAGCTCTTTCGGATATTCGTGTCCTCAATGATTCCGCAGACGGCCTCGGTTCCAACGCAGTCTTCGAGGTACTTAACGCAATCAGTGTGCGGATGTCGCCACTCGAGCAGCCCCTCAGGTCGTTTCTCTCGGTCTGTAAAGCAGTGCTCTTGGGTCAGGTAGGAGGTTCTCGGGAAATACCCCGTGCACCAGGCATCCGTCCCCATGCAGAATTCCGTCTCTCGAGCACAGCCCTTCCCTTGCTCCCATGGCTGCTGCAATGCAAATACCTATGTAGGGTTAGCATACTCTTTGAACTGCAGATACGAGGTGCAGCGCGAACCCCAGAGGAAAAGACAAAGGCTGTTGCAAGGGTCGACACGTGAACCATTTTGAGATGCTGCCAGCAAAACAAATTTTCAGAAAGGTGTCGAGTAGCACGCTCGTAAACTTTGTGACTACTTCTAGTGTAGGCTGAATGCTCTGTGATAGAACGATGCTTGAATGGCGGGCTTCGGCCTTTTAAAGACTTGCGTGGCTTGGCGAAAGAACTGTACGTCCCTCGAGAATAGGTTCTCTCAACAAATAATAAACGAAAGGGCATCCAAGGTGGCAATACGTCCGTCGCAGCTCACTCGCTCGGCAAATCTAACCTCCTCAGACGCTTCATCATGCGAGTGTGGGCTGCTATAATTGCCATCCGGTGATCACCGAGCCGCATTGAAACCATTCCCTACGTCGCTTCTAAGTGCATGACCATGGAGGTATTAATTGACAATCCTCCCTGTCACCCTGATCTCATCTATGGCAAATCGTCAGAGTCGGCCTGTCTTAGCTTGTGTCCTGCACAGCCTCTCTGTGCAATGCAGTGGATTCAGGCCCGGTCAAGCCGTCTGTGAGAATGAGATCCTTCGAAAATCAGCAAACCGACTTATTCCACTTTTACTTTTGGGATAGGATTGATAAGATGTGACGAGTCGCTCATCCCTAGATATCGTTGCTAAGATCCTGGTAGTAGTCTAGAATGTGGAGCTTCTGGGCTGTGTCTGGGGCTTGTTTGTCTCTGGGGCTGTGTCTGGGGTTTTTGTCTGGGAGACTATACCCAATACATCTGTGCATCAATGGCTTATCGGCGTACGCAGGGATGGTACCATGAATTCTACTCTGTGAGCCGGGGGTTTTATCATACGTGTATCCCCCCTATATCAAACTGTAATTCTTCATTATCAGCCACTAGCCAGCGCAAACAAATCAGACTTATCCGGGACCCTGATGGACATTATGCAAGGTTGAATCTTTCGAGTAGCAGACCAGTTGCCTCACAGTAAGAGCTCTGGATATCAGGCTAACCCGCATGTTTTGTGAAAAGTTTGACATTGTGGTGATCTTGGCATCCAGTAGTTGCGCTGAAAATATAATTGCAACATGAGATTAGCCAACAACTATCTTATGCCGGGCGGACCAACTTCTGGCGACACATATATCATGCAGTCATTCACCAACTCTCAACTCCAGTTCCCAATAGCCCTGAGTTTATTACGCCTGCTCCTTTGTTCATCACATTATCCACCAGCTCTACTTCGACATGATTATCCAGAGTTTTGTTTCATTCTTTGCCTTGGCCCTTGTTGGCTGGGTCTCTGGCTCTCCTATTGAAGAAGTCAAACTTGACAAGCGAGGCGGGGGAGTCATCATCGGCTACAGAACTGTTCATCCTGTAAGCCCAGGCAGCCGCTGCTGTAAAGGGCAGCTGTTTTATCCTATGACTAACTTGATGCATAGAGGCAAGCCAAAAGCTATGAAGCGGCCAGAAATACCCTCACGTATTTGGATAATTTCATCGGAACGCAAATTGGCAAGGGCGTTTATACCACCCCCGAGCTTGGTGGATGGCCAGGGTCCGAGAAAGACCAGTTTGTCTCGACTTTCTCTAGTTTATCGTTCAAACTCTGACAAACCTTTTGCAGCCACTGCGTCATTCACGCCGACCCCAAGAAGTTCAACCTTGTGCCAAAAGCATGGATACCCAGTTCTCAATGGTGGACTAGAGGCGATATAGATGCATACATTAAGTCGCTTGATGACCTTTGGGACCCCTCAAAAACCTTACGTTTGTCTATCATCGACGGTTTTATGGATAAGAAGCTCCAAATGGTAATCCCGCCTGCTTTACTCGGAGACTTAGGCATCACGGTGTTTTGCGGCGACAAGGCCAAGCTGTCGTCTACACATACTGTAGACTACAGCGAATGGCTGAATGTCAAGGGCGTCAGGGAGCTGCCGGAGGAAATCGAGGCTTCTAGGATTGGTGAAGAAGCTACACAGGCATCCAGAGTTGCCGAGGCCGCGATCAAGGAGGCCGCGGAAGCGACAGGCGTTGAAGCGACCAACGCCGCGGTGAAGAAGGCAACGGATGCGGTCAAGCAAGCCACCGATGCCACCAAGAGAGTGGCTATGATGCTTGAGACGCACAAATGGCTCGGTTTCCAGCCCTTTGACAGCGCATGGAGCGCAACTGTTGAGACCAGAAAGTCAGCCACCAGCGTCACAAAGGGAGTGGATGAGAAGTCCATGGCGCGCCAGAAACTGCTGGCCAAAGCTGCTGGCGACGGCCTCGACACTGCAACTGTGTCGGTTCTCGAGGAAAAGGTCTCAACGGCCGAAAAGGCATCGAATGAAGTGCAAAATTTGGTCGCCAAGGCCAAAAAGGAGCTCGGTGACAAGACGGCGATCAAAGACCTGGCACAGAAAGTCATCGATGCTGACGGCAAGGAGCTGGAGTTTGCACAGCCAGAGTACATCTGGGTGCGGTCTCGTGAAGATAAGAACAAAGCTCTGAGGCGAGAGATGAAAGCCCTCGACAGCGAAATCGAAATTGTACTGGCGAAGGTGACCGAATTCGAAAAGGAGGCTGCCAGCGCCGCCGAGGCTGTCAAGAAGGTTCGGGACACGGCTGAACAGAAGAAACAGGCTGAGAAGCAGAGACAGGACGAAGAACGAAAGCAACAAGAGGCCCAGAAGGGAAAGGAGGCAGAAAAACAAAAGATTGACAACAAGGCCGAGGAGATCAAAGAAAACACAAAGAAAATCGCCGAGCAAGTCCAAGGCAGCTCGTCCAGCGGATCCATCATTAGGTCGGGCGCTGGCATAGCTCTATCGGTCATTGGAGCCCTTGGGCCAGCCTATCTAGCCACTAAAGCCGCCATTTCGCTCGGGCTCGGCGCTACCGGCACTGCTGCAGGCGGCCTGGGAACTGGTATCGTCAGCTCCGAGGTTGGCGTGGGCATCAGCGCGCTGCCGGGTCGGCAAGCGTTGGAAACGATTCCCATCGCCGCGGAGGAAGTCGAATCACTCATCCAGACACTTGTCCAGGAGGTCGCCGAGGAGGCGGCGTCGGGCGTGCAAGTCGTGGCAAAAACGGCGGAAGCGCCCTTTCCGATCCGACGAGGGCTTCTCCGTGGCTCGGCCCATGTCGACAAGCGCGCCGACGAGGCACGACGACGTGCTGCGAGGCAGATTGCGGTGCAAGTGGTGACGGCCGCGGTTAGGCAGGGGGTGAAGCAGGCGCGGGCCAAGATATAAATGCGTCTCCGGGTCTCCAGTCGGAAAATCATCTCTCGGTAGCCTTTATTGGCCGAGTAAGAGCGCTGGAGCACCCGCCCCTGCGTCAATTCAAGAAAGACACTCAGCTCAGCACTCAACTCACAGAAGTCACCAAGCCATCATGAGAACAGCCGATACGCCGCTTTTCTTCAATTGGGACGAAGCTCCTAATATTCTGTTCTTTTCTTACACACAAAGCTCCTTTTTTTTCTCCATATAGATAGTTTTAAGTTCATCCATTCCATACATCCCGCAAGTTGTTGTTGCAACCAGCATTTTGGCGCGCAGTGCACTCAATGCCCCCCGACATTCATAGATTGCAATTTATTGATATACCTCTACTTGTTAGCTCCAGTCCTCAAAATATTACCACCCCCCTTCCATACAGTTTGTTGAAAAGCATATGCTGTCTTTGATAGTCACTAGTGCGGTGCCCGCAATCGAGTGATAGTTACCATATTGCTGCTGCACATGAGTTGTAAAGCATACAGTGAATGATGCTCGTAGCGATATCTACGGATAACACGTAGGTACAAGTCCCAATTTGGACGGGACCTAGCCTAGTGGAGTGAGCAGGCACTAGCGTTCGGATGCTTGCCTTCCTTGGCCTCACCAAATTGTCGGCGCTGTAAGCCAAATCTCGGAAGGGCTGTGTCGAGCAAGGTAGATGATAGCCTGCATTCCCAGTCCAGTACTACCAATTATCTTGCCGTCTAGAAGCGGCATTTCCTTGCTTGGATCGAAGGCTGCGGCCTTGCATCGAGGCCGAACATAATGTTGCTGAATAAGTCCTGTGGAAATATCTTTAGCTTCAGGATTTGATCAATAAAAGAGCCTTAATAAATGCATCAGGCTGGAGCAGCAGCCCGGTTGCGGATTGTCCCAAGTGCTATGGCTCGGGAAAATATTTCGAGTACTGCTCCGTTTGCCACAGTGAAGGGGGGTGGCATGAACAATGCACAACCTGCGACGGCTCCGGATATGAAGCGATCTGATAGGTCTTTTCACCGGCTTTACTTTGGGTTTACTTTTGAGTAAGACATCCGCTCATTTATTTTAAACGCTACGAATTGATTACGTCTTATAAAAGATTCGAGTTCCTCTTGTTTCTTTTGTATATTGCCCTCCAGCCTACGCCTACCGGCTCTCGATATTTCGGGCGATATCTAGCAGCGTTGGTACGAATTCTCCCGCAAACGAACAGCATTGAAAGGAGAAAAAGACAAAATAAAGAAATGGCAGCCTTGAAGTGACTGAAATTAGACAACATTCAAGACTGTCTTTTCTTGTAGTGTTGTAGGAACCTGTCTTTATCTACAGTGCTCCAACTGTCGACGAATTTTTCAACCAAGCTTATCCCATATTTGTCGCTCCCAATATCTCTGAGAAGCCTTCGCAAATCCGGGTTTGGGCGCCAGTCCATTACATCCCAAAACAGCCGTCTTTGATGAATGTCGTCGGAAAACGCCGGATCCATACTTTCTATGTTCCCATGGGGCGAAGTGCCAGGACTGAAGTACCAGATCCCCCACAGGGCTCTGCCCCGCAAACATTCGCCAGTGTCGAGTTGTGCAGGTGCCGGTATAGCCGTATATAGATGAGCTGATTCTAGCGTTGGTATTTGTAAGCATACTCGCCCGAATGCCTCTATTAATGGCACGAGTGAATCATCGTCTGGCACTACTCGAAGAGTCCGTCCGTGCCGGCCGGCCTCTTTCCCTGGACAGAGACGAATTGCAGCTTCAGCATCCTCCTGCTCGCTCTGTCCATATCCTGGAGGCACCTCCGCCTCTGGGGGTATGATTAACGCCTCTGAGGGTACGTTTGCCGCCTGCTCGGGGTCCCGGAAATAGCAGCCGCCAGATGGCCGTCTCGTAGAAAAGGTAATTCTGAGGTGCTCCAGGTTCTGCCAATAAGGCTCCGACAAGGCATGGGTTGGACCGGGCCAGAGTAGTGACTCATCAATTGTACCATTTATCCAAAGGTCTTTCAGTGTGCTTATACCCGCCGTGGCCTTGCGGATGGCGTCGCTAAGTGTATCAGGGGTTGAATTCCCTGTATTAAGAGTGCCGATAGAGAATCTTGGGGTCCAGTAGAAGCCCGAAAACATGTGCAGAGTAAGACGCTGTAAGGCGGATGATCGAGGTAGAACTTGTGCAACCGCCTGAGCTAAATCATGTCGATGTGTCCGACGTAACGCGATGTATGGAATTTCCCAGTCATTCATTCTCCATAAGCCTTCGCGAAGACTTGGTAACTTGGCAGCCATGTCGATAGGAACGCGATCGCAAATATTTCGTGTCATGCCAGATATGTGGAAAGTCCTGACCACAGGTACTAAAGGCAGCTCCGAGGCGTGTAGGAGACGGAGGTATGAGTACCGGAACCGCCAGCTCCAAAGATCGATATTATGGGTGTTATCCTCGTTTTTGCGCAAATGCATCGAAGTGTTCATTTTATAAAAAGGCGACGAATAACGCAGGAAAGGATGGTCCCCATCCGAATATACATCTCGAAGGCAAAGTGCGATATAGCCATTCTCGCTGACGTCCCAAGATTTCAAAAGGTAGAAGAGACGATGTATCGCAGCCGTAAATACATCGTCATTCGCTCGTCGCGTATCCTCGCGCTCGAATCGACAGCGTTCCTCGTCGCCATACGCGGGCAGGATAACCAGATAGTCGATTTTGTTGACATATCGACGGCGGCTGTTCTGGACAATCTCTTGAAAACGGTCTAGATCGGTGCTTCTCAAACGGATATTTCTAAACGTTTGTCGTTCAATGGCCATCTGCCACTGGCGAGAGACGGTGGCCAGCGCTGGCTGGTCAAAGGCTGAACCCTGCAGCAATGCGCCAATTTCATCGTAGATATCTTGGGGTAGCCTGTTCATATTGGCTGCTGGAGATGGAATCCAATGTCCTTTCGTGAAAGTCGAGGCCGAATGCTGTGCTGATTATGGGTTTCTTGGGAGTGGCAAGGCATGTAGCAGAGAGGGGGTGCTGTGTCGCGCGCTTTGTTGGTTCCATTATGGTGGCGATGGGCATAACACGTGCCATATTTCCCCGCCTGACAAAGCAATTTGACGCATATGTCGTTTCTGGGATAAAGAAGGTCACGAGGGAGGTGGTGCTTGCACACGGCATGGGACACACAGCCGTGCGGGGCCAACGTTCTACGGAATGAAGACGCAGGACTTGGTCTTCTTCGCCGGGACATTATAGACATATATATTAAGTCAGTTAATATATTTTAGGACCCCTAAAAACCCTTACGCTTATCTGTTATCGACGGCTCTTTGAGGAGAGGCTCTAAATAGTAATCCCGCCTGCTTTACTGAACTCTAACGGCGGAAAGTTAAACATCAAGACGTTTTACGATACGGACTATAAGGTTTCTACGTGGCTCGACTTATACGACGACGTGCTACAGCGTAGATGGCAGTGTAAGTAGTAACGGCCGCGGTTAGGTAGGGGTCAAGTAGGTATAGGCTATTATATAATTATCTCTCGACAACCTTTAGCGGCTGAGTAAGAGTGCTAGAGTCCCGAACTATTCGACTTAGCTAAGCTAAAAAGAACAAGCCTCCATGACCCCTATATTAATCAAAGGAAGTTAGTTTATACCCGTTTAGGCAAAGACACTTAGTGCAACTCATAATCATCGTGAGAACAAGCGACACCCTCGACAGGGATACCATGCCTTCCATACAGTTTATTGAAACCAACTGCGTCTCTCAAAGCTCGGCTCCATTGCTATCTAGTGCTACGCCTCCACACGTGATCCGAATTTGTGATGACCCGGCTGTAAAACATGGAATACTCCTCGAGGGTCCATGGCCTGTCTTATATCTAGGAGGCGGTCCACATTCGGCCTTCCATAGCTAGAGAGAGGCGACTGTTCTTCGAAACAATGATTCAAAAAGATGTACGGGTGATGAGTCCCACTAGATTTAGCCTTCTCTTCGATTCGGCCAATCATTCTTCTCATGAATATCTTCATTCTTGAGGTGTCTCGACCTAGTCTCCAGTGCAGATTAATATTGACAACTATAGGAGCAGAAATGTTATTGGTATTCTTACTTGAGATCACGGCCTGGAGGCGCGGGAAGGAGGGTCAAAGGTGGGGGGG
>JALHCC010001009.1:0-16988 GCA_024340765.1 Tolypocladium cylindrosporum | reverse complement strand
GGGGGGGGGATACAAATGAATAAGATAGTCCATACGTCTGCCTAGGGCGTGCGGTGGCCCAAGTAGGACTAGCGCATCGAGCGGTGAGTAGATCGGGTCGATTGTAAACAAACGACTCTGCCGATCCATCTTCATAGTTCATCACCACCATCGCGCGCGCGCGTTGACGACTATTTGCCTTGCTGCCCTCGTTGCCCCGTTCCTAGGACTTTGGCGCTTCGTTTCCCTACTTTGGCATCTGCAAGACGTGCAAAACGTCCACCGACACCGCGTCTCCTGCCCCAACCACTGCCCTGTTTCGTGGTCTTATCTTTATTTCCTTTGAATATCCGCTATCGCTGCGACACGACCATGGCCGCGACCGATGCCCCGGGATGGGGCCATGGGCTTCAACCCTTGAAAATGTGCTATCACCACCGAGCTCTGGGCTTTTCCAATACAAGTTGAGCTAACATGCCGCTCTCTAGACAACCACTTCCCGCTTCGTTTGTCCCCTTCTTTCCGACTGCCAATGAACACGCGACGACCGCCGAGAAGAACTTTGTCAGCACAGGACCACAAGACGTGTACGTGATAATCGAGCATACCATTTTTGCCGCAGAGGCCCCTGACAGTTTTGTGCAGTTCCTGGGCCGACTTCCTCGGTGCACAAGATGCGTACTGCCGCCCGCCAGCATGGACCCGAGTCGCCACCGAGGCCCACGCCTCGACCAGGGCTATTCGCACAATTCGCACAATCATGAAGAAGATTGGCCTGCCTACGCATTGTGATGCTCGGACTCGTTTCCTGGACCGTACTGCGTCCCAGTCAGCGACGATGACCCTGGAGCAGGAGATTGAGATGAGCCAGGACGCCAAGTGCGAACTGCCACCTAGCAAGCACCAGAGACTTGCATCTTTCAAGCCGTCCAAAGAGGGGCACGATATCGTTGGTCACCCTAAGTCAGAGGCCGAGATGGCCAGCGTTCTTATGCGCGCAAAAGGTATGTCGGCATCCCTGCTGTCCTCGGTATGCATGCTGACCATGGCGACAGTCGACCTTGCCAACAGAGTCCTGGCCTCCCCGATAGACACCCTCGCCAGGGAGCTTGGACGACTCCGAAAGGGCTTCAAGAACCAGGTCATTCCAGCGAAGCGCCGCATCGACCGCAAGTTCCGCCTCGAGGAGGACGGCATCGTGGGCGGCTTCCGGCTGCGAAGCTACGACCTGATCTGGCCTATCTTGAGCAAAGCCGCGGTTTTAGGAGACGAACAGATCGACGTCCCAACGGCGTCCATTGCGGAGATTTCTGCAAACATCCAGGGCATGCGGCGAGACCCCCGCTCTCACGTCGCGTTGCGAGGCCTTCCAGAAATGTCCGACGTTGCGGACGTGACGGAACCAGAGAGCACCCTGGTCCTGATGAGATCGCCCGTGGCGCCGGCCGAGACCATGTCTCCCACGAAACGACAAGCCCAGCCCACGAGCCCTGTCGAGCTCCGGGCAAGCCGACTGAGCGATACAATAGTCAAGCTGCTGCCCGCTTCGAGCCCCAAGGCTGAGCCATCGCCGACCAAGTTGGTCTCGGCACCCTCTACCCCCTTCGCAGACACACCCATTGCTCGAAAGATTGTTACTATATCCCCTTCTCTGCGGTCGACAGCCTCTACTAGCTCTGTACATGTGGTGCCAGCACAACAGACATTCCTTACTAGAGTCAGCAATGGGCCCAAAATCTTCAAAGCACCCTCGTACGACGATTCCTTGTCGAGTGTGCAGAGCATCGAAGAACCGACACCACTCCAGCCGTCGCCAAGCAAGCTCAGACGGCCCGTCAGCCCCACTCCTTCCAGGTGGAACCGAGCCGAAGCCTCGACGCCCCAGTCGAAGACCCCGTGCCGGCGCGGGCCGGGCCTGGGACCTGTCGACGCAATCCCCCCATCTACGCCGCAGTTGCCGACGTCGACCCTCAGTGGCATCGACGCCAACGACTCCGCACCTTTCGACTTTGGGCCAACCTCGCCGTCCTTTAATTCGCCCTCTTGGCTTGGCTGCTCTATCGCCATGAGTGGTTCTCGTCGCGGCAGCCGCAGGAAAAGCGAGCCGCTGATCCGAAGTTGCTACAGGAACCAGGCCGCTGCTCGCCAGTCCCTGTCACCACAAAAGCTCTCGTTCAGCAATGCGTTGTTCCTCAACAACGACGCCGCCGCCACCGCACACAAACATCTCGATTCTGCTACAGTGGATGCGGGACTGGATACACCTGAGATGTCTCAGTCTCTTGATGCCACCATGGGCGGAACCGTGACACCCGCAATTTCCTGGGCCAAGATGACTGGCCGCGCTCTGCCCAACGCTCTGGTCCACAGCACACCCCTGGCGAACGCAGCGGGCGGTCCGAAGAGTGTGTTCAATGTCGACATGCGCCAGAATCTTGACATCTTTGGCGCATCGCAAGCCGCGTCTCCCAAGCGTCAGGCTTCTGCCATTGACCAGCTCGCTCAAATCGCGGAAGAGTGCGGCGCCGGCCAAGCCATCGTCGTGGTTACGCGGAAACATGACAGGCTCTTTGTCCGGTTTAAGCTGCCGGTAGAGCATGCCTCCAAGTTTCTGGAGAGCCAGGGCTTCGACGAGTCTCGTTTCACGATGACGCCGTCGGCCATTTCATCCTCGCCCAGGGTCACATTTAAAGGCCATTACTTGTCTGCCGACTCTTCGCCGAGCCCGTCTTCTGGACAGCCCTCGCCCGCCGCCGCTGCAGCTCCAGATGAGACCATGGTTGTACCCAACTTTGCGCCTTCACCGCCCGCCAAGTCATTGTCAGTGGACGAGACGGTCCACCCAGTTGTCAATAACACACTTCAGATCTCTGCTGGCTCCGCGGACGATTTCACCATTGAAGAACACTCCGACGCTATTCCGTGGTCCGAAAAGCCGGGACGGGAGTCACTCGACAACGAAAGCAGTCCGTCTCAAGGCACGCCGCCAAAGGCAAATTGTCAATCCGACACCCTATTGACAAAGCTTTCGAGAGCACCAACCATCAACGACTCGGCGATAATGGAGCTTGCAAGCAACGAAACTGCGAAGAGCCCTACGCAACAGCAGATGTCGACGCCGACAGGCGATGCCACGGACGCCATGCCGACAGCTGCGCTTAACCTCGCCACATCTTTCACTCCTGTCAATCAATCGACTCCTCAAAAAGGCACCACCCAACCAGGCCCGGCCAGCGGCGCGAGTCAATGCGCGCAGCATGCCCCCGGATCGGCACACGGCCACATGAAGCGGCACGACTACGACAGTCCTGGCCGCGCCTACATGAGAGAGTTCATCAAACGTTCCAAGCCTAAGCGGCTTTCGACGACAGAGACTGGCTCTCCCATCGCCACTCCCGCGAAACGCCAGCCTCTTGGGGCTAAGAGCCCTAATACTGAGAGTCCGCAAAAGGGGAAACGCAAGGCCGGTAGCGAGAAGCTGGGCGCACATTCTCCGCCTAATAACCGAGATGCGCCTGCGCTGAAGCGCTCGCGTTGGCACGGAAAAGGGACACCTCGAGCCGAGGCCGATCTCGACATGGACGACCCCGAGACGACGCAGCAACCCGGGATGATGGCGGAACAAGGCCCGACTCGAATCGCGGAAGACGCAGATGGAGACCAAGACGACGAGGAGATGGGCGACGTGCCGCCGGCCACTCGGCGATCGTCGCGGCTGCGCAGCCAGGGCAAGGCCGTAGCCGCACCAAAGTCGTCTATTCCAACACCAATCAAGTTCGGCGGCTGGTCGGGGGCCGGGCACGGTACCGCTTTGAAGTCGACGCGGACTGAGAAGCAAGACTTGACCTACCAGACGCGCGTGAACACTCGCAAGAATAGGGGAAATGCAGAGTATCCCGCGCAGTTTCTGGCCAGGCGGTCTTCCGACGAGGTAGAGGTGGACGGCGTGGCGGGTGAGGCCGTTGAAGCAGCCGAGTTGTCCAACCGGCGAAAGTGCGTGGGCTGGAAGGATCCCATCGAATCGCACCAAGACGATAAACCCAAGAGAGGCAGGCCCCCCAAGGCCAAGGCCAAGGCCGTGCAGGGCAACACTAACCTTGCGAAGCCGACAAAGGCATCAGGAACTGCCCAGAGGCAGCGCACGGCCAAGGTGGCGGCGAACCTGGGCATGTCGGCCAATGGGACTCCCGCCAAGGCAAGCCGAGTCACACGATCCTCGGCCCGCATTCAATAGTAAACGTGGCCGAGAAAATCGAGAAGGAAGGAATGGAGTTGTGAGGACATGCGCGATGTCACTGAAGGGGTGAGGGCATGACACTGATTTGAGAAGTTGGTATTTGCAAAGCATCGTAGAGCGTGGCGATTTTCTCTTTCCCCCCTGGGCATTTTGTTGCGGGAACAGGAGTTTCGGCGGACCGCGAGATACCACTGCATTTGTGTCGGAGCAAGATCAGACTGATGATGTATGAAGTTGGGAGTCGAAATTTGATACGGATAGAGGGCGTTGAGAATGGGGCCTGAAACGTGATGGCATTTTGTTGAGGCTGAATAAACACACCCAAAGCCGAGTGCAACGGGTGCCGTGCAAGTCATCCGGTCGTGTAAGCCGCGAGCGTGTAAGCGGTGTAAGTCGTGGAAGTCGCGTAAGTAATACAAATGTTACAGGCAGTGTAAGCCATCGGGGTCGTACGCAGGCGCCCGTACGCCACAATTATCCAACTGCTGGCTTGGAGACTTTTGGTCGAGATGGTGGACACGTCTCGCTTCTGACGCTCGCTTGGGCATATGTTCTTTCTCAACGATGGAGTGAGATTATACGCTGGTGGGCAGCAGTCCTAGCCCCTGAAGAGGGATGGACTGCTCGCATCCGTCACAACGGCAGAGATCTCGAATCCCCATGGTCTGTCAATCTTTTAGCTTCAAAACCTTTGATCCTTTCTTTCCGAACAAAGCTCTCCAGCCACAGGCACAAGCGCCTCCTTCCTTTTCGACTGCGGCGAGGTACATCGCAGACTACGCAAATTACCATGGAATTCAAGACCAGAGCTGTGCGGCATTTGCAGCGGCATTGCTCCAGCCAACCAGGCGCTCTTTCTCAGACAAGCTTTACTGGCCTCTTCCAACTCGGTACAACGCACGATCAGAACCTTCCGCCAAGAAATATCACCCACCATGGGGGAGAGACTGCGCTCAGCTCGACAGGCTGCTCACCATGAGCTGCAATACCACAGTAATGCTGTTACTGTTGAGCAGCAGTTTCGTCAATCCAGACATACCATGCAACGTCTGTGGTGCTTGGATGCAGGGGGCGTTTGCCGTTCTCGACACGCCAGCCGCCCAGAAGCCGCATGTTCTGGCGAGTATGCTCCTGCAAAGATCCCCTAATCTGGCTTGGCTTTCTTTGGCTGGGGGCCATACTTGTCGGCGTCCAGAATCACATCATGAAGTGGGCCCGCCCAGTTGCATACATCATCGACCTGCATTCAGCAGCGTGGACTACGACATTCGTCTCCTTCGTTCAGCGGGCTGTAGCAGACTGATGATGTTCGAACCGCGCTTCATCCACTCGCTGGATTTTCTCCATGTTTGGCGGATAGTTCAAGTTCAGTGCTACTCTTTGGGGCTGTCAACAGTTCCACACCATCAAACATGGACGCACACAAGACCACGAGAGTACTGCGCTTGCTGGAAGAGGCCAGGAACCAACTCATCCAAGAGCAGAGGCGGCGCGAAGAAGCTGACCGCCAACGCGAGAAAGCTGACCGCCAACGCGAAGAAGTCGAAAACCTGGAGGACCTGACAATCCAGGGGACTGCAATGACTGGTGTCCCAAGGCGCCGGGCCAAAAGCAAAGGAAACCGATGTGCGGACCAGTTCTGCATCTATCGAACTGAAAGCGGACAGAACTACCCTTCTCTCGCGATCGAATACAAGGCACCGCACAAATTGAGTCGGGACCAGATCGTTGCTGGCTTGGCTGGTGAGATGCAGCCGGAACGCGATGTGATCAACAAAGAAGGGGAAGGTTTTGGCTTTGAGTCAAAACGCCTCTGTGAAGCGGTAATCACGCAGCTGTTCTCCTATATGATATGGCTAGGCACTCCTTACGGCTATGTTTGCACTGGAGAGGTCTTTATCTTCCTACATGTCCCGATTGATGACCCGTCCATCGTCTACTACTCAATACAGGTACCAAACCTGGACGTCATGGACGACGACGAAACCAGACTGCATCGTACAGCTGTTGCACAAGTCTTTGCTTTCGTGCTTCAGGCTATTCGGGGCGAGCCGCCGCCACAGTCATGGTTTGATGCCGCCGAAGGCCTTGAGACTTGGGCTGTGGAATACGACAAGATGCTGGAAGGCCTTCCCGTCACAGCGCGCAAGCCACCGCATGAAGCACCCTACAAACCGCAGCATTGGAAAGGTTTCACGCGATCACCGATCCACACTCGTTACCGAGCCCATTGCCTGGCAATGGGATACGACCCTTTACGTCAACACGAAGACGTTGAGTCGGACAGCCCGTCGCCGACGCCAGATCCGCGGGAGAGTTACAAGATCATCGCAAAGAGCCAATTCGAGAGTTGGGAGCGAATTCTAGCGACGGGGCACTCATCAACAGAACATACGACAACGGCCGTATTGTACTCACCAATGTCTTCGCGGACTGGTTCATGGAGGTGCCATCGACAAATGCTGCCCGAACGTCTCGGACCATGGAATCACCCACCTTGGCCTAAAGGACTTTCGGGATTGCACTCGCAAACAACTCGCCATTGATCGTGGCCGCGACTCGAATTGTGTAGCACTCGGTCTTTCTGGCTTGCATGGATCACTATTCAAAGTGCGCCTCCCCGCCTACGGCTATACTCTTGTTGCCAAAGGCGTGGAGGAAGTCGACGTGAGTATTCTACATCACGAGGCCCGTATATACGATAGATTGCATGGCATACAAGGAGTACATATCCCCGTGTCTCTCGGGATCCTCGATCTAGCCCTCCCATACTACTTTGACGGCAGGGTTAATACACGCTTCCTGCTTCTCAGCTATGCTGGGCACCCTCTGAATCACATTACCGACCCAGTGGAACCCGGAATCATCGCAAAAGTCTCCGAAGCACTCGCAGCGATGCACCAATGTTGTGTACTCCATCGGGATGCAGAGCCCAGGAACGTATTATGCGATGGCGATAAAGTCATGATCGTGGACTTTGAGAAAGCGAGTATCTACGAGCGCCCCGTCCTTGGACCTATTGGCCCAAACGGCCACGCTCGGAAGAGGAAGCGAACGAGTTCCAGGCAAACATGCAATCTATTTGTGCAAGAGATGAAGTCTGCGAGGCACAGTGTGAAAACGCCATTGGATGCTCGGGTATGCCATGTACATAGCCGACTAACTTATTCCCTACTTTAGGGGGCTGTCATCTGTAAGCATGAAGCCAGCAAATGCCACGAGCAGCTGAATATGCAATCAGTCCGTATCCCTGTCGTGGCGGTGTGATGGGCGTCGGCGCGTGCATGTAGGCGGCTGGGAGATCCAAAACATGACCATACTGGAACCAGTCACAATCCAGGTCTGATCAATATTTAAACGCGGCTCCGGTCCGCTTTGATCTTCTCTCGCCGAAACCCTCCATCGACCTTTTGTATCAGAATAGCAATCATACCTTTTCCAACATGACTTCAGACTTTGACAATTCATGGAATCATGGCCACTGCTCGCCTGAATTATTGACCAAGCTTTGGATAAACTGCCGTGTGGGTTATCTATGCCATTCTTTATTGCCATGTCTAACTTGAGTTAGGCCTTGACTTCTGCCCTTGAAGAATACCGGGAACATCCTAACGCGGCAGTTGCGAGCGACGAAGACAGGCCGTCAAGAATTGACATCAAGAGAAATACAAAATGTCCTCACGCCGGATGCACACACCGAGAACCTTTCCCGAAGGGACAGTCACTTCGTCGCCACTTCATAAACCGTATGCGCTCTGAATTTCTTGAAAACGATCAGATTCGTGGCTGACTTTGCCCGTGAGATATGACGTGCGACAGGCCTGAAGTATGCGTATATTGCTACGAAGTGTTCCGGAGCCCGAGCGCGTATATTACCCATCACCGATTACATCATTCGGGCGAAGTCGACGAGATCAAATCCACATACACCAAAGCGACCATCAACAGGTTGCGCGAGACATCGGAGACCCAGCTGAACAGGGCTCTGGAAGACAGACAGACACAGGACCCCCAAAGTCGCGAAAGTGCGCCCAATGATGGATGTACGGCTGGTGACAACGATATGGATAACGACGCTCCAATTATAGGCGGTTTGATGAACCCCAGGAAACGGAAGTATGTTGATGTTACTGAACTTGAAACGCGGTTACCTTTGCCCGTAGGAAGAGCAGCTTCCACCTAGCTTGCCGTGGGCCGTCGCGAGCAGGTCTCACTGACCTCCCACGCAGGAATTAATCAAGAGCAGCAGGAGGAAGCTGTTGCTAGGGTTATCCCGAATTCGGTGGGCTCGCCTAGCACTCCTAGTTCGCAAGCTGGACCGGGCTCGATGAGCTCGAGCGAGCGTCGCCAAGCTGTCGACGATGTAACAGCTGCTCCGCCCGTTTAGCAGCGCTGGGACGAGGCCTGGTTACTCCTGTAGCGTAATGCTGCTATAGCATGTTATCCTTTTACGGCGGTGGGGAAATCAACTGCACTTCAATAACAAATGATCGAACACGCTCCGCACCTGGAGAAGAAAGGCATCCTCTAGCATCTCCTTGCGAAGCTTGCTCCACATCAGATCGAGGATTTTCATAGGATCACGGTCGACCTGGAGCCGATCGGCGTGGAGCGTCGGCATTTGCAAACTGTCTGGGACCACCTATGGATTGGTTTGCAATCTAGCACAACCTATAGCTTTGAGGAAATATTGCAACTATCTAGATCGGCCTGCATCTCTATGGAAATGGACTCGGACGGGGACTTCGTGGTGAGCGTAAAGGTGGGGAGGAAGGAAGGATTGTAGTTGCAAGACGACTGGAAGATACTGACGTATCTCCGTTACGTCACGTTAACCGGACTTGTTAGGCTGGAAGAGATAGTATGCTTGAACTTAGGGTTATGAAGGATGTGACCCGACGGTAGAGACGCTCAACCGCGCTTCAGTTACGCGTCTGCTACAATGATTTTCCTAGGAGAATAGAGCTCGATGCGATACCTAGGCTCAACGGATCTAGTCTTCTGCTCTGTAACTCCCGGCCACCATCCCTATAATCTAATGTTGCCGTTGAAGACCACAGTGGGCGGAGCGACGATCGTCAAATATATTCGACTCGTTACGTCAATGTTTGAGTGACGCGTGACGCTGAATTCTTTATTTCGAGTGATTTCGTCACTGCTCTTGTCTAGGTAAGAAGCTATGCCAAGCCAGCGGGGGACGAAGCACAAACCATGCTGATGTTCATAGTCTGAATAGACGTGTAGATTTCTGTTAGTTTAATATCGGCGGAACGACGGGTGATGTTTTCGACGGGACGGCCCGTGTTGCTAGGGGGACTGGTGCCCGAATCGCCGAGGGGGATGCCCGATGGATATGAGCGATAAACTGCGTGATCTCAAGAATGTTATGTGATTGGACCCTCCCAACTTTCCCTGCAAAGGGAAGGTTGCTGTCTGGCGGGGATTGTGATATTACCACCGAAATGCTCCCCCGACGTTAGCGAGAGGCGGTCGGTGCAAAATATCCCTGCCGGATTTGCTTTTACCTATTTATGCACGAGAACTATAGAATTTGGCTTAGTAGGTCGCTGTCACGCTTGCATCTACCATATCAATCCTGACGTCCTGCTCAAGTCAAAGTATTACACTGATTCAGGAGAGATCTATTGCACACTACGATTGATTGGGGGACAACGATCGGGCAGAAGATCCCCTGTGAATCGGGCAACGAAAGACTCTTGATTTTTATCTTAGGAGCGGAATTGAACCGAACTAAATACTCGATAGAGATACTGCTGCCTGCAAGGCAGCAGTATCATGACTGGTTGTAGCCTGCTAGGCGGCGGTGCGGTTCTGTATAAGTGAGCGACCTGATCTTGATAAGATCTCTGGACCGCTGTCCTTCTCTGTTCTATAATTCTCCGAATTGAGTGCCTTTCTGTTGCCAAAACCCACGACGATGTCTTCATTTTCGCGTGATAAAAAGAACTATGTAATATTTCTTTGCAAGGTAGTGACTGGGCGAGCAGCACAAGACGTGTTGAGATGTGAGGAAGGTCGGTTCTCGAGAGGAAAGCCATTTCTCTTTCTTGAAAAAGTCCGTCGGGCCGTAGATTTAAACTCTGTAGCAGAGTTTAGGCCTAGGTGGGCCGTAGAAGGTGATGCCTGATGTTGGTGGCTCGCCCGCCTCGTGGCAGATGAGGTTTGAATTCATGGAGAGTCTTTGTCAACGTCATGTTCATTGCCCGGGCCAACTCGATGGTCGAGCGTCGATGGGGATGTACCGGCTGAGTTCACTCCTTTACGACGGGACGCCTTTTCAGGACGCCCAGCTCGGAGTGATGCAGTCCTGCCAAGCACTCGTGAGCATGTAGGAAGCCGCTTTATCTTTTGCTTGGTTGGGCAGGCCCCCGGTGAATGACGCGCCCACTCTCGCACGAAGGCGGGAATTACCTGCATGAGCAAGAGCAGGACTTGCCAGATGCGCTAAGAGAGGACGGGCAGGGATAGACATGGCGATGCTGTCGTCATCGTGGCCGCAAAGCTCAACCATTCGCCGCAGCCGGACATCCTGAGCAGCAGTATTACGTACCTAGCTAGGAATACATATGTGCAGCAATAGGGCTGACCGTTGAGTGTGGTGCAGGGCCGTCCTGGTTGGTTGTGGCGCCAACACTCCTCTATCTACGGAATACACCTGGCTTATTGGACATTATGTATGCCTCGTGGCAACGAAGATCACCCGACGTTATCGGAAACCCGGCTGCTGCGGCGGCTGGCTTTTCCGGGTTTCGCCATAGCGAGACATGCGAGATGAAGTGATGGGTGCGCGCTTTCTGGGCCCTGATATTCTTCCGGCAAAGGAACATGGCCGGGGCCGAGGCCCGCTGCAGGAGGTACGAAGCACCAAGGTTCCTTGACGAGGAGAGCAAGCCGGAAGCCCAGGCGTGTAAAGCCCGTTTTATGGGTCCCTGATGGATCGCGGATGGATCACGGCGGACCCCAGGGTCTTGGCTCTGGCCAAAGGCGGGGGAGGGGCAAAGAGATGACCCCTTTGTGGTTATCATGACCGCCGGTCTATTGTGGCGGTCTGTTAATGGCGGTCTGAAGAGGGAGTCAGACCTGGATGGCGGGTCTGCTGACTCTTGCCTTCGGTATGTCGTCAACGCAGTGGCTGCTGTCGCAGCGAGGATGACGGGGCAACCCGAGAACAGCTCAGCCACCTCCGACCGACGTCCCGGGTCACGGGCCTCGGGGCAAAGAGGCGGGATGGAAGAGGAGAAACGCCGTACCGTGCGTCCCGGGCAAGGAGCACACGGTACGGGTTTGCCTCCGGGGGCCAGTGCGGAGGTCTCATCGTGGATGCAAGTACGGATTTGTTGCCGCTGGGTCTTGGCTTGTTTTATGCTGCAACGGAAAACGCGACAGAATGCGATCCGTGAAAGCATCGGCGGTTGGGGCGCCTATCATGTGCGATCTGTCTGCCCCTGTTGTATTTCGCCGCCTTGTCCTCGCAGCGCTGACGAACCGGAGGCCAAGGCGACTGGGGAAGCCTTGGAGAATTATCCGTACGTCATGGTGCAAGGCGAACGTTACATGTGACCGACCATCTCCCATGCCACCAAGTACTCCGTGCAACTGCGCATCTGTCGCCCCCTCATAACATCGTCATCGGGAAGCCAAACCTCGGCCATCATTTTGTCCGTGCTCGGCGGTGCTCAAGCAATGTACCCTACTGTTTACGGGGGATAGGAGGGGGGCCCGGTCACATGGCATTCCATTCATTCTTCAATTCGCACCGAGTTATTCGCTGTACTCTGTACTCCATACCTATGGTGCTCGTTTGGGAAACAAAAAGGCGTCGAGCTGACGGCTGATGACAGTCAGCTCGCACACGACCAGCCAGCACGCTGCATGAGTCCTAGGTAGCCAGGCCGCCCAATCACAGTCCGCCCGATATTACGGCTCTGCAACGTCATTAGGAACAAGGCCGATGACCTCCTGTTGTCGGACAGGCGCGTCTCATGCCAGCTGCCGCTTCCAGCTGGACGGGACAGACGGCGCCCGCTGTAACGCCCATGCGTCCACTCCCCGCCGGCTCCACTGGGAGCGCCCGCCTCCACGGTCCCCCACGAGTAAACACCCAAAGTCCCTTGCCACTGTCCGATGAAACTTACGCCGAATTGCCCAATCTGGTATGCCATCTGGTACCTCGAGACGAGGTTCTCCGCAGGCAGCTCCGCATCCCGCGTCATGGGCGCGTGCTGCCGTCAGCAGCCCTCGGGTCCGCATCTCAGGCAGTGCAGCGGCGCGCGTATTGCGAGCAATCCTTGTCGGCATCTGCAAACGTGAGACTCAGCCCCCGTCAGCTGCCATGGCCCGAGAATATCGAGGGAGACTCATTTGATCGATCGTGCCCATGGTGCTGCACTGTGCTGAAAGCTGAGATGCATCATTGCCTGGGAAGGTACTTGCCAGCCGCGTACTTCCCCGTACTGCTCCGAGGAGGCGCCCGCCAAGCCCCCGGGTGTCGCTGCCTTGTGATAAGCCAAAAAGGAACCTGGGCTCCCACTCTGCCTTAATATTCTACATACCGACTCCTGCTCCTCTCCCTTTCGGTTCTCCCTTGCCCATCTCGAGCCTCTCCCTCTTGCCCAAGGCCATCCGCAGCAGCGACGCCGAATACTAACACGGCTCCTCGAACAAGCAAGCGATACGCCGAAGACTCGAGGCTTTGAAGGTCCCCGTGCTCCGGAGTCTTGTCTTACTGTACGGAGACACGAGTCGGAGCGTCCCTCCAACTCACGAGACGGCGCCGCCACCAACCTCCACCGACCCTCCCACACACTGTCTGAGCTCCAAAGCTTTGGTCGCCTTGCCGTACTTCGTACCCAATCAGTGGGGCACTGGGGCAAGGCTCGCATCCATCTCCCTTTTCCGGCTGGACCCGGTGCCACCGAAAGAGCCTCTTCGCCCCGGTTCGGCCTCCCATATTATGACTCGATCCCCGTCCGGCATTTTCGCATCGTGGACATTCGTACAATAACCAGAAACAACCTCGACCGCCAACACCGATTTCCGTTGGTTGCACAGCGTACGCATCTGGGATCGATGATTCCATAGGTAGCTTTGCTCAGCCATCACTTTTGCACGTTGGCCTCCCGCAACGGGCTCCACTTCACTACTTGGTCGCAAAGCAAACACGATACATCTCACCGACCCATCTCCGCTGGGCTGACCACGACCTCTCCCTCATCACCCTGCCTTGCGAACCGGCCACTTTTGTCCATCCGATCAAGCAAGCAGGCAAGGTGACCGAAGGCACCGACGCTTCGAAACTGGCTGGCCAGACCCCCGACACCAAACCCGACAACGCGTCCACATCCACGTCCACGTCCATCCCCACCATGTCGCCCAAGTCGTCAGAGGCGACCTACTACCTCGTCCCCAACCTCCGTGCCCTCGATCCCTCGGCGCGCGAGGTCGACCTCGACGCCCATGCTTGGATCCAACCGACCGTCATTGAAGACGAGGACCTGACGTTTGGTGGCAAGTCCCTCAGCGCCTGGTACGAGGAAGAGCGGCGGCGCCTCAGCAGCGGCAGCAGCGACGATGGCCACGGCATTGACCAGCACGCGCATGGCGAGGAGCGCAGGGGGCGGGAGCGCACGAGGAGGCACTACAAGGGCAACTCTAGGAAGAGCCATCACCACAAGTGAGGTGGGCCGAACGTCACGTTGCCTGGCTCTCGCTCTCCCGTGTGCTGCTCGGTCCCGTCATGGTTCCTCGACCAGACGTCGCCAGCCATGCACTTCTCCCTTCCCTCCGCCGACTCGGCTGCGCCCTTGCGCGGTATCGATCTCGACGACAGACATGCATCATGGTACAGCAGTGCCGTCATCTTGGCTCATAGATGAGCCATAGATTACTCCTCTTTGCTCTTCTCGCAGCGAATATCCAGCAACAGCCGAGCCTCAAGACTGATACATTTCACCCCTGCCTGCATGGCTTTCGCGCCGACTGCTGCGGCACACGCATACCTACATGCTTTGACTCTGCGGTCACGTCACCCACTCGCGCATCATAGACTCGCTTTGTTCTCGCACTTTTCGTGGCATTTTCGCCACTTATCTGCACCTCTCTCGCTTTCTGCATCCGGGCTACTACGTCGTTGCCTCGGGGAGTTTAGGATTCTTTGGGGTTTAGCTACATGACTACGATGGTTGTTGGATTTGCGCGGGCATGGCGACCGCCGACGGACGAAGGTGAGGCATAGGAAGGGAGCCGGAGACGCTGGCGGCACGGAGGCGATGGGCAGCCATTCATCCAGCTCTACTGAATGGCAGGAATACCATAACGTTTCATTGGCAGCATCGCCACCTGAATCTGGGTGGCGTGAATTTCGTCGTGACGTCGTGACAGGCCAACGTGATGGTGACTGTGCAATGATGAATGACTGACGCCGCCGGTGGTTGCTTCTGGCTGGAGTGGAGGCGCGAACACTGTGCGGGCTGCGGGGCGGCGGAAGTGGGGCCGGGGGCTGCATCTCACGAGGCGGCGGTTGCGCCCAGCTGCCACGCGGCTAAATAGCTTAAACGAAGCAAACGAAGTGCCTAGGTAGGCAAGGTAGAGATTGTTGTGCATCGCAGTATCCAGAAACACAAGGTCCGTCCGTCTCCGTTGATACCAAATCATGCATATATGTACGGCGTATATAAAGGCCAATATTCCAAGTTCACATTCCAGGAAGCCGCTGGTGTACATGACGATGACAATGGAATTAAAGAACCCGTCATTGGTATGTTATAGTCATCTTCTACGCGTTGCCATCTCTGTTTCGGTTGTGCCTGGCCATTTCATTCTCCTGAGGCAAGTGAACCATCCTCCCAGACACATTGTATAACAGCGTCGAGTATTACAAGCATGACAGGTCCTCGCCCGCCACTCACTCCAACAGATAGCCAGAGGGTATATGTATCTGCCTCGGTGTACGTTCAATGCCACGGCCTCACTCCCAGTCCTTGGCAACGAGCCACTGGTCCTCTAGCCTAAGCCTCGTGCCGGTTAGCAGGTCGCAGTCCCGGTGGCCCCATTTCCGCCGGTACACCTCGCGCCCCGCCTCGGTCAATACGTCCATGGCCTCGGCGATTCCGCGGGATGGGTAGTAGAACGGCTCGCCCTTGCCGCCCTGCTGGCCGAGCTGCCACGTGTTGCGCCCGCGATCGCCGTGCTTGTAGTGGAACATGTGGTTGGCGACCTGTTTGAGCTTCTCGTAGTACTCGAGAGCGCTGCGGTCGAGGGCTCGCGCCTCCTTTGCCCCCTCCTGCTCCCCCCTCTCTCCCTTCTTGTCCTTGCCCTCGGGCTTCGGCGGCGGCGGATTCGGATCGGTAAAGGCGGGCTCGATGGCGGGGTCGCGGTAAAAAGCGCGGAAGTCGTCGAGGACGGTGCTGACGTCGGTGATGATGCCGGCCTTGGCGTCCGACTGTGTCCAGTTGTGCATGAGCAGGCGTGAGTGCATGTCGCAATCGTTCATGTAGTACGGGATGAACGTGTCCCAGCCACCGACCTCCTCGTACGCCTCGCGGTTGACCAGCGTCAGGTGGTCGTATGCGAAGAACTTGTCGGCCCAGCGCTCGTCGCTGTGCATGGCGCGGTTGAGCTCCGTCAGGCAGAGCTCGTAGACGGTCTTGTACCCCTCCTCACCGGCTTTGGGAGTGACATCCTCCATGCCGTCCTCGTAGGACAGCACGAGGACGTCCATGTGCGACCAGAAGTAGTAGGGCCAGTTGTTGGTGCCTGCCAGGTGGGTGTAGAAGTTTTGCAGCTGGGCAAAGTTCATGAGCACCGGCGACTGGACGATCTTGACGCCGAGCTTCTTGAGCTGCTTGTAGTTCATGTAGTAGGGATTCTGCAGCGACAGCTTGCCCTCGGCGTTGGCGCTCTGGACGCCCGTGTTCTCGACGACGTATATCTGCTCGGGCGGCCAGCCGGCGGTGATGTAGGAGACGACGGCCTGTAGGAGGACGGGCCAGGTCCGGGTGAAGCCGATGAAGAGGGGAGGGGGGTAGTCGATGCCGTACTCCTTGTGGGCGTCCTTCTTGGGCCTGTTCCACGAGGGAACTGGCGGCGGTTTGGCCGTATTGAGCGCAGGGAAAGGGTCTTTGATGGGCGGGGGCGTCCATGTGGGCTCGGGGAGGAGCTTGACCTGCGGCAGCTCTTTCTTCTTGTCGTCGTTCTTGTCATTGTGGACGACTTTGTCAATGTACTCCCTGGCGGTGGCCCTGGGGCCTTCTAGGACGACGAGTAGGATGAGGAGCGTGGAGGCGATTGCGGCGAGAAGGATGAGGCGGCGACCGCGCACGGCGAACATGGTGATGATCTGTGGAAGGGGAGGGCGAGAGCCTGGATTGGAACGATGGGGGCTGCTCTGTCAATGCTTCTCAGGGGACTCTGCTCACGATTGACGGCTCGACGGCCAACTGTGTCGGTTGTCGTCCCCCTATCTGTGTCCTCCAAACGTTGAACGAAACGCGAAGGGCCCGTCGGCAGTGGGGATGGGAGTAACGAGCTCAACAGTCGACGTCTTGCACCAAAGAAAGCCGATTGGGACCCGTCTCCTTGTTTCTCGTTTTGCAAGGGAAAATACAGACGAGTCTCACGTCCAGACTAGCGGACCCGTCGCGGTTAGGATACAGAGCAACACGAGAGCCCGGATAATCTGCCCCGGCCGCACAAGAGGCCGGATCCTCGTACATCCCGGTGCAACGAGGGCGTTAGCGTAAGGGGGGGGGGG
>JALHCC010001004.1:0-19852 GCA_024340765.1 Tolypocladium cylindrosporum | reverse complement strand
ATTGATTTAGGATGTTATGGTTGTGTCTAGAAGGGTTGAGCTCTGCCAAAGTGGTGAAGGTGGCCCACTCGGTGTGATGGCCCACTCGCTATGCACCTACGTTACTACAAATGGGGTTTCTCAAACTTGGCGGCCAGCAATTGTCCAATCTCCGGGTCCACCCTGCTGAACATGGCCCGTACAGCCTCTCTCAAGCTTGCAGGCACTTCTTCCAAAGTCTCCACGACGTTGGACACCCACTGTGATTTCTCGGACTTGTCAAAAACCCTTTTCCAGAGGTCTCTGGGCTGCTCAAAGTCCACATCATCAACCGGAATTTCGTTCAAGCCCAGCAAAGCAGAAGATTGGATTCGTTCGAGGTGCCGTATTTGGGTAGCGGCCCGGGAGGACACCCCCGGGCTCAGCGTGCTGCGCACATAGTTCGGATCGCCGCCGTAGTTTTTTGTCACAGTTATTCCATCGCGCTCGAAGGGCGCATAGACAGGGGCAATCGGCCGGTTCGGAGGCAGTTGTGCATAGTTTACTCCAAGGCGGTATCGTTGGGCGTCCGGGTAGGCAAACATGCGCGCCTGCAACACTGCAGACAGTCAGTCTCATGATATCTCGCTGTTAAGAGGCACACTTACTGGGATCTGGCGTCATTGCGATGCCGGGGACAAAATTAGACGGGGAGAATGCGGCTTGTTCGATCTCAGCAAAGTAATTGCTAGGCTAAATGTGGCTGTCAGCGACATCTTTGCATCTAGATGAATGGTCATACGTTTTGGTTGAGCGTCATTTGGCCGACTTCAATCAAGGGAAAGTCCTTGTGGGGCCAGATCTTGGTAATGTCGAATAGAGCTCGGCCGTGTTTCTCAGCTTGCTCGGGCTCCATCACTTGGACGTACAGCTTCCACGCTGGAAAATCTCCCCGAGCAATGGCGTCCCACATGTCTTGGTTGTGGAAGTCGGGGTTGGCACCAGCCAGGCGTTCTGCTTCTTTGCCACTGAGGTAGCCGACCGCCTGGACGGGGCGGAAATGGAATTTGCAGTATCGAAACCTGCCATCATCGGCCACCAACTTGAATGTATGGACTCCAAAGCCGTTGACCCGACGGATCGAGTCGGGAAGGCCGCGGGAGCCGAACAGATGCATCAGAGCATGCACGCTCTCCGGCTGATTGACATGGAAATCCCAGAACTAAAGAATTAGATGCTGTGACAAGATGGAATGTCATCACTCACCATGGTCCAATCCGGCCGATTTGTAGAAGGGTGCTTTTTGTGGCTTCTGTTCAAGGAGGGAAATCGAACCGGGTCGCGTACGAAAAAGACAGGCTTCAAACGTTAGAACTTGGAGCGGCATTGGGAGAGCTAACGTACAATGTGGTTGCCAACAATGTCGTAATTGCCCTCCTCTGTGAAAAATTTGACAGAAAAGCCTCGGACATCGCGAACTGTATCCGCACTTCCTTTTTCACCGCCAACGGTGCTGAGACGGAAGAGCACTGGTGTCTTTTTGCCAACACCGTTCAGAAACTTGGCGCAAGTCAAAGAGGCGATTTTTGCATTGGTGACTTCGAATTCACCCCAGGCACCCACTGCTTTGGCATGGACGACTCTACGAAAGTTAGCGACAATCATGGCAAGAATGGCCGCCAGACAGACCTCTCCGGAATGCGCTCCCGGTTGAAATGCGCAAGAGTCTCAAGGAGGAGTGTATCTCCTAATGTCGTGATGCCACCGCCACCGAAGACAGGCAATGTGGTACTGACCGAGGGATCGGAAAGCGGCTGGCCTTGATACAGTCAGAACAGCAATGCCTGAGAAGGGGGCATATACACACCTTCCGCCAGTGTAAAGATAGGCTTCGACATGTTCTTTATGTTTTTGGGTGATTAATCTCCCTTGTTCGTTAGTGTTGAGAATCTGTAGATTGGAGCTTTTCAGTGTAGTATTTATATTGCAAGCCATGCCTTGTCGTCATGTGCAACGACCAGCTGTACGAAAATGAACCCGAAATACCTCCGACGCACTTCCTTGGGCAAGTTGATGATGTATTCTACAACGGTCCGAACCGAGAATGTTGACAGCTCACTGAGAGACTGAACGAGTGCCCTGAAGCTACAAGAACGGGTCTGAAAGGTCCTGGCTCCGGCTTGGGTGGGTCTCCGGCTCAACTGGCCGGTCGTGGGTCCGGCTCAGGCCGGCCGTTCCGGTCAAGGTTGGATCCCGAGAGTAGTCCGTCCATTGGTCGTCGATGTTTAAGGCGGGTCTACATTTCAAGATCCCGAGAGAAACCCGCCATTTTCCTTTCCCCTCTGTAGATGGATTGATGATGACGCATTCCGATGAGTTAAAGATGCCGAACGAAATCCGTCGCGGGCCGCCCGTTCTATTTTCGTCATTGTTACCGGTGCAAGCAGCCTTTCGGTGGTGACGGCGTTTTTACCAGTGTACGATTCCGAAAATGAATCAAGCAGCCACACAGCGTCGCCCTGCTTGCAACCTATTTGGCAATACCATCGGGCTTCGGCATGCATGCTTCGTTGTTCCTGAAAACAGTGGAAAATGGACTTCGGTATACTTCGGCGTCACTCGCTGGATGCAGCGGATAGCAATGGGTATAAAGATACCCTACTGCGTCTCTCTCGGTTTCACAGCAACTGCTATCAACTTGTCAATCCATTCATCGCTATCAAACTCATCCCCTGAACTCACACTATCAAGCCCATCCCCCGAAACCCAGACTCCGACATGGCGACAGTTTCCAACGGCAACGAATACGACTTTATAGTCGTTGGTGGTGGCACCGCTGGCAGTGCGGTTGCTGGCCGCCTGGCCGAAAACCCTAACGTCCGTGTTCTCATCGTCGAAGCCGGTATTCCCAACCCGGACCAGGTTGATGAAATCACCACCCCGTCCAAAGCCTTCGGACTTCGGGGAAGCAAACATGATTGGGCCTACAAGTCAACAATGATCAAGCGCGACGACTACGAACGCATAGAGAAGCCCAACACACGTGGAAAGACGCTTGGTGGAAGTTCATGTGCCAACTATTTCACCTGGATTCCCGGTTCGAAGCCTACCTTTGACGATTGGGAGGAGTTTGGTGGTGCAAACTGGAACTGGGACGGTTGCGTCGATTATCTTCGCAAGTGTGCGACCTACCATGACGACGAGAAGCTGTACCCGGCCGAGCTGAGCAAGATTGGTACCGGAGGCCCCGTGCAAATCGCCCACGCAGATCTGGTCCCCGAGATGCAGCCTTTCCGCGACGCCCTTGTCGAAGCATGGGTCTCCAAGGGCGAACGTCTAACTGAAGACATTTACGACGGTGAGATGAGGGGTCTCACCCACTGCGTGGATACCATCTACAACGGCCAGCGCCAGGGGAGTTTCTTGTACCTCAAGAACAAGCCCAACGTCACGATTGTCTATGGAGTCCATTCAAAGCAGCTCATCATCGACCCGGCGACAAACACCTGCACTGGTGTGACCATCATCAACGAAGCCTCCAACACCGAGATTAGCATCTATGCTAGTCGGGAAGTCATCCTGTCTCAAGGTGTGTTTGAGACCCCGAAGCTGCTCATGCTCAGTGGCGTCGGCCCGGCGGCTGAGCTGGCCAAGCACGGCATCGACGTCAAGGTGGACTCCCCCCATGTTGGCCAACACCTTTTGGACCACCCGATTGTGCCCTTTGTGCTCCAGATCAAGGACGGATACGGTTTGGATGATCACATCCTTCGAAAAGGGCCCCTCAACGACAAGGCTGTGGCTGCCTACAAACGGGATAAGACGGGTCCCATCAGCTCGGGGCTGTTGGAGCTCGTGGGGTTCCCTCGAATCGATGAACGCCTGGAGAAGCATGAGGCCTATCGTGCGGCCAAGGCAGCAAACGGTGGCCTGGATCCTTTTGGGCCAGCTGGTCAGCCTCACTTCGAGCTCGACTTTGTCGGCATGTTCAGCACAGCCTTCCAGTGGCACTACCCGGTCCCCGAAAAAGGCAGCTACATGACTGTTATTGTTGACCTGTTGCGCCCCCTGTCCGAGGGTGAGGTCACTCTGAACAGCTCCAACGCCTTGGTGCAGCCCAACATCAACCTCAACTTCTTTGGAAACGACCTGGATATCTTGGCGATGCGCGAGGGTGTTCGCTGGACCTATGATGTTTTGACCACCGGCGCAGCCTTCAAAGATTTAATCATCTCCGAGTACCCCTGGAAGATGCCTCTGCATTCCGACGATGAGATGAATCACGCGGTGTTGGACAGAAGCCAGACTGGATTTCGTAAGTCACACTCAGCAAGTATTTAGACTAGCACTAACATATCACAGACCCTTGCGGAACTGCGCGCCTCTCCAAGAGCATCCACCAAGGAGTGGTAGACTCCAAGCTGCGCGTGCATGGGGTGAAGAATCTTCGGATTGCAGATGCTTCTGTCATACCGGTCATTCCTGATTGCCGTATTCAGAACTCTGTCTATATGATTGGCGAGAAGGTAAGTGTTAATCTCCTAGATTTCCCGTTCGAACTAACGCATGCCCCAGGGTGCGGACATCATCAAGGCCGATCATAAGGACATTTACGAGGCAAGGAACATTCCTTATTTTGTTTCAAGCAGGCTGTAATCCGGGTCTTCTCTTCTTGTGGTGGGGTCAGGATACTGCAAGCACAAACTTGTGAGATCCTCTACACAAGCACATCAACTTGCCTGTCCTCGAACCCTAAGCCCAGAAGAATCAGGGATGTTCTGGATCAATACTTAGTGTGCTGAAATACTTCTTGATACATAAATAATAGATTGTATTCATTCCTATTGTATCAAGGTGGCCCAGATCCCGTTTACATGTACATGCTTTCCCATTTAGTCTTGACACAAGGTACGCTTCTGCAGAATTAACATGCCTACGGGGGTCCTTTATTCCCCAAATCGCCACTAATATTACTACAATATAGTGACGATGAATGGTACGAGACCTTGCGTCTCACCACTCGCAAGCCGTGCGTAGCTTAGTCACTATTAGTCCTTCACTCAGGACACCGACTACAGTGGTGCCCATCCCTGCCGACCTGTCAAAGGGCACTATTGGCTGCAGGTACGTGGATTTCATTATTACATATAGATGAACTATTGTAGATAAGTTAGAGCTATTAATATATTAATATAATAGCCCTTCATTATACACTACTCTCACAACCTTTCTGCTCCTACTCTCCTTCTTACCTCCTCTTTGAATCATCACCTTACCAATTCCATTTCTTAGTTGAGAATTAAAGAGGAAGTTAACCTCTAGATGACTCGGCCGCGAACCTGGACCAGTTTCCTTGCGTCAAGGTCTTTCCAGCACAGCACCGCCATAAAGCTAACCACATAGAGACAAAGAGAGGAAATCAACATTATTCGCAGACTCTCGCTGTAAGCGAGATCAATGCCGTTTCTGATTGGACTTCCCTTGGGGTATGACATTTGGGAGAAGACGCTGCCATAGATCTGCGGAGCGAGGAAGCGCGAATCGGCTGGAAGGTATACCTTCAGCTTTTCGGGGAACACGGACGTCCATATAGCGGCCGAGATAGCCGTACCGATAGAGACGCCGCAATTCCCGATCAGCTCGGAGGTGGCTATTAGTGCAGGTATCTGCTGCTGTGTGGCCACCGACATGAGAGCCAGCTGCTGGCAAATTCCGACGGATCCGAGGCCCAAAGACGTGAAGATCATACACATGGCGATGTATCCGATGCCACTATCGGCGTGACAGAAATGTATCAAGAGGCCGGCGCCGAGAAAGATAAAGGGCATCCCGGCGCCAACGGCCACCCATTTGAAATGTCCGTAAAAGCGGAGTACAATCCCGACGATGACGGTCGAGAAGACCGCGCCCGCGATCTGTATGTTTCCTATGTTGATGGCGTTAGGGATTTCGAGACCCCATATGATGAGAAGCGCCGAAACGAAGTAAGAAACCCAGATATATGTGGAACAAAAGAGGCTCGCGTTCATGAGGAAGGCGAAGGGGACATTCGGCTTGCGCATTAGGTCCCACTGGATAAAGCTGACTGGAGCCAAGCGCCACTCGTAGAAGACGAAGGCGCCGATCAAAAGGGGCCCTATGACGATGAAGCTGATTATCATGGGCGACCTCCACTGTTCTGACTGATACGAATAGAGACTGAGGGCCAGCAGAAGCAGTCCCAACCCTGAAGCCAGGAGAAGGAGGCCGATAAGGTCAAGTTCTCTGGCGTAATAGAGGACAGACTGCAGCGGCGTGCGCCCGCTATTCACCTTTGGCAATAAGCCTTGCTTCTTCGCCTTGCGTTGATAGTAGAACAGCAAGGCAACCAGCGGAGTGCCGGCAACTGGCATGATGATGGCCCACATGCCAATGCCCCATTTGAAGCCGGTTTTGAGGATAATGCTGTTCGTGATTGGCGCGTATGCCCACACAATCCCTATCATCGACGACGATGTGATGGCGATCATAAGCGCACGATTTCGCATAGAAGACGTATCGGCGATGAATATGATAATGACGAGCTGTATTCCGCTATAGCCGACCTGGTAGAAGACCTGAGCGGCGCAGTACGTCTGAACGTTCTCACATAAGGCCATCATGATGATGCCTATGGTCTCAATAAGAAGCATGATGGCTAGCCCCTGCGGCCGACCCCATGTATCGATCAACTTGGAGTATGGTAGCATGGCGATGCCCGCGATCAGACTCGAGATGATGGTCGTCGTCGCTGTTAACGAGTGCAGTTGAAAGGAGCTGGTAACGAAGGGAACCAGGAACTTGAATATGTTGTTGGAGAGCGCCTGTAGCATTGATATGATCCAAATGCTGTGAAAAGTTCCGGGTCAGTACTGATTACCAAATTCGATTCGAAAACAAGTCATCTCGAATGGCACTGTAGAAACAAGAAACAGGAAAACGTGAGAAATGAATACTTACAGAACATAAGCCAAAATTAGCTGCTTCTTGCCCCAAAGCTGCGTCAAGGCCTGGGCACCCTGCACTCCATGCTGGAACTCTTTTGTGACACCATCGTCCAGGGAATCCTGAGTGCTGACGTCTTGACCAGCACCCTGATTGTTGGGAGACCCGACAACAGGGCTATCAATGGCCTCGGCAGGCTGGTCTTTGGTGCCAAAGATTGCTTTGTCAGAGCCAAGAGTATGCATATTGCTCATGGCCCTGATTGCGCCTGCAGTGGTACAGTGTCGGTTTTCTTTTCTCCTCGCTTTTAGAGGACAAATGAAGGGGATAGCAGATGGGAAGGGCTCCTTATAACCCTCATAAATGGTGACACAATGGCGGTGACAGACAAGGAAAAGCAGAACAAAATGAGAGCTGTCTCGGTGCCCAACTAAGTGATTAAATGAATAGCCGAGTCTACAACTACAGGGATAAACATGAGTAGCCGAGTTTACAGCTACAGGGAATAACATAAGGGGCCAAATGCAAACACCATTGGTTGGTTAACAATGCCAATATGCCAGGCACACTCGGTAGGTAGCAACCGAGGCTCATTGCAATCTCATTAGATAATATCATACCATCGCGCATATCCGTTGACCAATCAGACAGTTATCAAGCGTGGCATGACTACTTGCTCGTGTGAAAGGTAATGTTCCTCCCACGGAGCTCTCTCTAGAGCCTCCACGGACGAGCGTGAAAAGGAGAGAGTGGCTATTTGCACGTACAGGTTGTATCATTTTCACCCACACACAATGTCTAATATATCAAGGCGCCTTTTTGAGATGCATCTTCGAGTAATAGAGTAGTGTCTGCTAATTCTATTGCTTATGCATTTATATGAGTAACGTCATAACGATATATCGCGGAACACCTGAGGTTCGATTAATCAAGCCGTAGTATCAAGGTGCTTATGCCTCAAAGCAATCCCGGCGTAGGTCGGTTTCCATCCCCTCCTCTTGGACTGAGCGAGCCAGGTTAGGTGTAGATAGAAAATCGCGCAGGTGTAAATGGTGGCTTTCAAAAAGAATCGAACAATGAAAGGCAGCCAGAGAACATGCGGGAGATCGTCTCCCCTGAGGCGAATGAACGGCCCGCGGCGCCGCGGAGGAAGCGCCGCGGAGGAGCACCGCGGAGGCGCGATTCAGTTGCAACCCTGGACTCTGCGCAATGATTGATTAGATGATCTTATCAGATCCATATTGCCGAATAGCCTTCTCCACTTGGCCACTTGACATGCGAGGCAGACACATGATGAGCCGCCCTTGCAGATGCCCTTGGATGGATCTAACCTCGGATGGGAGGTGCCCCTGAGTGAATCACGCGCTTCGGTTACTACCCAGGCCGAACACGTCTTGGGGTTACATAAATAGCTGCTGCACTTTCCGCTGCTCTCTCCTTCCTTTCGTATCCATTTCTCCAATCCTTCGTTGCCTTACTGGACAATCAACAACTTGGCAGTCGCCCTTTTGCCCAAAGCATTACCAGCTGCAGCCATCAACATGAAGTTCACCACGATTGTAGGGATCGCTGCCACCGTGGCTACTCCTGCACTCGGTCAAGGTGCTGGATTCCCAGAGTGCGCTGTACGAAGACAACCTCCTCGATCCTCTGAACCGCTGAATGATGTGGACTAAAAACTCTGATTCCAAATAGACAAAGGCCGGCACTGGGCTTCTCCAGGGAGCTAACTGTGCTCTCGGGGACCTTAAATGCACCTGCAAGAGCGCTGCCTTTATCAAGAACGTGATGGAGCAAGTCCCCAAGTACTGCAACGCCGAGGATTATGCTAGTATGTTGTCTCCTATATTGACTTCCCTAAACTGTCTTGATCCGCTCTAACTCCCCACACCTCATCTAGCTGTTAAAAACACCCTCAAGAACGTCTGCAGCAGCGTCGGTGTTCCGATCACCTTCCCAGACGACAACAACCAGCCTTCTAAATCTGCGTCCACTGAGTCCCAATCCTCGTCAGTCTCCGCCCCAGTCTCAACCTCGAAGCCCGCTACACATGCCACTACTACTTCGGCTGTCGCGAGTGAGACGGCATCTGCACCTACACCCGGGGTTTCCTCTGGCTCTGCACCTGCATCTGGGGTTTCCTCTGGCTCTGCACCTGCACCCGGGGTTTCCTCTGGCTCTGCACCTGCAACTGGGGTTTCCTCTGGTTCCGTAGTTGCATCTGCCTCTGCGACCTCGCCGGCTGGAGGAAGCGTGAGCGGATTCCCCTCCGCACCTGCATTATCCACTAAGACTCCGGTTGCCAGTGCCTCGCTGACCGTTCCATCACCGTCGTTCACCGCAGGCGCGAATTCTAAGCAGACCGGCTCGGTCTTTGCGGCTTTCATTGCGCTGGGGGTTGTGGCTGTTATGTAAGAAGGGTTTGAGGGAAATGGTGCTGCCTTGGGGTTTGGACTCTCAAATGTCTATTTGCTCAAGCAGTGTTGCAATGTTGAGCGGCGAGGTTTGCATCCTCGCACAGAGGGTCGGAGTGCGAGCGCAGAGGGGCTATGCAGTGGGTATTTACTCTGTTTGGGAAGTTGACTGTTCCACGAGTATAAAAACAGAAAGCTCGTGATGTACCATTCTATCCGGCCCCTGTCGGTAGGCGTTGCAGCTTTTCGGCATTGGATCGATCATCTCGGTTCAGGACGATGAAATGTAACATTTATAATAAATTAATCTTCACATATCTAGATCAGCGAAGTGTGAAGTCCTGAGCTCACTCATGTCGTAGGATGTCTCTCTCATTTTGCTAATTGGTAAAATTTGCGAGGTTTTTGATAATGTGAAGTTTGTTAGCCTCATAAACGAAATTTTCTGCTAGCGGCTTGGAAAGTCTACCTAGTATTGCTAATCAATTGAGGATAGTTCAATAAAGACAGTGCCTGGAAAATAAGTATCGTGAAATCGTCTCTTGTTCTGTGTTGTTTCAATAAGAGAGTGATTCGTGCCGGAGAACCAATTTGACGGGCCGGATAATCCGGGGAGGCCTCTGGGCAAACTCGTCTAGCTATTTGATGCTCAAGGTTTCGTGTGGCAAAGAGTTGGCATCCGATGGTACATAGCCCGACAGGTTGGCACGAGGCAGACCATCCTGCAGGTTTGTGAAAGATGCATCGCTCAGCATTTTATTACTATGGACCAGCTGCTTGGAGTTTGCTTGTCGGTGCTTGCTAAGCTCGAAGCACCTACTCATTTATCGTCAAGATGAATTTATGGTGGTCACTATTAATATTATGCTGCATGATTACTCGTCTAACCCTTGTCCTCCTACTTGATCAAGACCTGTGTCTTTATTAATAGAAATTAATTAACGGAAGAATATATTTGCTTTCATTTCGGGAAGTTCGTACCGTTAATCTCCCGTCCCAGAATATGACATGATCCCTAGAGTACAAATGACTACTCCGTGGATGACGGTGATCTGCCGGGCCACCCAACATATATTTGCTAGTATTTGCTATCTCTGCCTTCCTGTTTCGCGTACGCATTCATTTATTGTTTTATGCTGAAGTTCTTCAGCTTTCTAAACTACTATCTCTTAATACCTTTTGTGCTCGCTGGAAGGCACCTATGTTCAAGCCTGTATAATGCAAGCCTTTTGCAATACAGGATATATGCTACTTTGAGCTCTAGAGCTCAGAGGGCAGACGCATTCCTGGTGCCGCATATCGGTAAACAGATTGTTCAGCTAGATGGAGCAAAATGTCCTGCAAAGAGCCAGTCACTGATCAGCTTCTGGCACTCCTTCGTTTTCAGCTTAGCATCCATAGCCAATTCCTCATCCCTATGCAGCGGCTGCATCTGCTTGTAGTGATCAAAGCCATGAATCTGATCCGGGACTAATAGCCACTTGTATCTGCCATCTTCTCTTCGCACCTCAAAGGAATACCTCTCGTCATTGAGTATCAGTTTTCCAACAGGGCATTCTTGGGTTCTACCCACTCTCTCGTCCCCAACAGGATGATCGGCCAAGCCACATATCATTCTCCACGACTCACCCGCGAGCATATCCAGCTCGCAGCTGATAATGAACACGTTGGGTGGCAACTTTTCTCTCAGGGCAAATATGGGACTCAGCAAGGGGTCTTGTAGATCTTGGCCCTGCATGATGTAAGCCCAGTTGAATATCGGAAACAGGCGAAGAAGGTAATCGGTTGCCCTAGCGCGGAATCCCCCTAGCCAAGGCTTGTACCTCCGCGTCTGCGTCTTGTAGCTGAGGTGTAAGGACATATCCACGACTGGATATATGGGAATGACGGCCTGTATGCGACGAATGCCATTTTCACTGCCAGACATGCTGGGCAGGGTTGAGACAGAGAGGGCCAGATTGCCACCGGCAGAGAAGCCTCCAATGGCTACGCGGTGCTGATCGATGGGTAACGACGAGTCGGCCAGGGCGGCGAGGATGATCTCCTCGAGGTCATAGATGGGCGTTGGGAAGCGAGCCATCGGGCCTTTCGAGTAGTTTAAGGACATAACTAGGACCGAGTGAGTGTCGGCAAAGGCGCGGTTCCAGTGGTCGACACATCGAGCGTTCCCCAGGACGAAGCCCCCTCCATGAATGGTGAAGAGCGTCGGCAGCTTCTGCTTGGAGCTGCGATCGTAGGATTCGGGAATGAAGATTCTAAACGAGGTCAGCTTGCCATTCCTTTCCGAGGCTGTTCGGGAATCGCGGCATACCGAATAGGAAGCCCTGGGCGGCAGGCATACGACTTGACGAGGCTGGGTGGATCATCCGAGCACGTAAAGATGTGCTTTAGCAATCGTACACAATAGGTGGCCTTGGTGAAGAAGTAGAGGGCATGGGCAGCTATGGCGTAGTATAAAGCCGTAGTCGTAGCCGGTGGCGGTTCGAACCGCCTCCTGGCTGAATCCAAAGAGATAGCCATGGCGGGCTGCTTGATGCTCTAGCCGAGAACTGTTCAAGGATGGAGCGCAAACAGAGAATCAAGGACACGGCACCCCATATATGTATTAGGCGACCGCCATCGTGTGTAATATCTCTAATTTGAACCCCCCTCGTTTCCCCGCAGGACTCATGTCGCATCAATCAACCTAGCCTCAGTCCAGCGAAAGTGACTAGTCATAGACCTCATAAATTGGCACAACAGTCTTCGATGCCTTCTCATATTGCATGGGCAGGAGTCTTCGACTTAAACAGTTGAGAGTAGTTTTAAAAGGTACGTGATAGGAAAGGCTCAGTACGTGTACAACTATGAAACACATAGCTAGGGAAATCATAGGCCAGGATCGGAGGCTTGAATGCCAAAAGATTTGGGTTAAAACATTTGTCCAGAGCATCCTCACGACTTAAGCATGCGCCAGAAATGAGCTGTTGGCCAGGTTCCAAGACAAGTCGCGCTAGACCATCTTTGGACACAAGCCCGCTGCCATCTTTGAGACGCAGTCTTGAACATCGACCATCTTAATTGGAGATTTTGCTGTTAACACTACTACTACTTGCCACAGCGACGCCCAAATAAGACATCCTATCCGTGATACCGTGTTGAGCACAGTTGGAAAGATGTATTCAAGAGCATAAGCTCCGCTGTTGGTAGACCTACACGATGACCATGACCCAACATGTTCATAATCAAACTATGAGAGGACCTTATATCTCCTGTTGGCCCTACAGTTAATGCTCTTGCTTATTTAATCTAAAAGGTAGAAAGGCAAATTACGGACCGAAATTATTTTAGTAGATTATCTTGTACAATCACGTTATAGGTTCTTTGGAGACGTCAATTTTTGTCAGGCCATGCCGAAGAGCTTGTGATATGATAAAACCATTTGTGTTGTATGTACTCCGTAGAAGTAATAAATCGGCCGATCGAGCGCCCTGCCCTCCATTTTGAGCCTGCCCAAACGACATGCCGAGTCTGAGACCCTGAGCTTTATCCCTGTCAGTCGTCCCAACAATGACACTGCGGCCTCGACTTGGTGGACAGACGCTTGTGCTAGTCACCACGGCGTCGCAATGCACGCCCCCTCACATGGCAGCGGTGCACGTCATAGTTAGGGTGCAGGTGTTTCCTGTTGAGCAAGACGTATTAATCCCCACGGTGCACGGGGTATGGACACTGATGAATTTGAAGCGGAGATGTATGCGCCACCGCATGACATGCCGCTCGTGATCGTCGTGATCGTCGTGCAGGTACTTCCACCTGGCACGTTTCATTGTTGCCAACAGTGCAGATGGTAGAAGTCAGCGGCGTTGGAGTAGCCATGCACCCTCCTCCGCCCCATGGTGAGCGGGGGTCAAATACATATGGGTAGTATGGGTGCAGGTGCTGCCTGTTGGACAGGGTTTTTTTCCCCTCAGGTGCAGGGAAGAACGAGCAGGGCGGTGGGCGGTAGATTACCGCCCGCAGGGGGTGCCGGATGAGTAGGTTTGTGTGGGGGCGCAATTCCAGGAGCTTTTGCAAGGTGCGTTGTTGCCTACCGTGAAGGGAGCTGTATATCAGGGAGGAGAGGTCGTGGTGCTGGTGTGGGAGAGGATAGGTACCAGAGGTATAAGAGCGAGGGAGGTATTGTTGCAAGTATCTGTATATTGGGATGACTAGGAATGAATAATTAGGCTAAGAAGCAGCAGTGACTGCGCAACTTCCCGCTAAGGAAGACAGTGGTCCGTGTGGACTTGGGCTTATATATATGTCAAAACCAGCAGGTGGCGACACGTAGAGGGAACGGCGCACGAACGTTGGACAATCTTGTGTTCGTGCCTCATGGAGACACTCGAAAAGCTTGTAAAGAAAACTGCGTCACACTTTTGGCCGATTGTATATCTATACGGGTAGGAAGCTTGGGTACTCCGTACAGCTGAGGTCCATCGATTGGGATGTCTTCCGCTTTGGATATATCGGCCATACAGCCATTATGCGGAACTTCGGAAATATACATCTACCGCCCGTGTAAAAGTATATTGCCACCTTTCTTAGAAAGAATTGGTCAACCCTGATGTCGTGAGCCTCTTGGTGGCTCGGAATGTACTCTAAGTTCGAATTAACATTCGGAAATAGAGAGTTGCGCTGGAGAATAACACTCGAATTCAACGAGAAGGCAAGACAGCGATGCTATAATACCTGACGGTTCACTCCATGGAGGTGGGAAAGCGTCGTCTGGACGTGGCGCGGCCTCGCTAGGCATGTGAACGCGGGTTTGACCCTGCTAGTCACCGTCGGAATGCTCGGTCCGATGTGGGTTAGACCCCAAGGAACTGGGGCCCAGTTAGCAGCCGTCCGGAGGTTATCCGGCTTTGCTGGGCGCGTGAGTCATGTAGCGAGTTGGTTCAGTGATGTGAGCTTGGCAATGGCTCTGCCAACTTCAATGAGGCTACCACCCTCTTACATGACGGCAACCCAAAGTTGCAGCTTGCAGAAAATTGCCTCGCACATTTGCCGCATCGCGTGTTTTCTCGGAGAGACTCGCAATGCCACTTGGAAGCATTCGAGTCTCGGGGCAAGCTAAGTAGCATCTCGGACTTACCGTCAAGATACAACGCCGCCTTATGAGATTGGAGGCATCAATTGACCAAATTTCAGCATTATTCATGGTGTATATATAGAGGCATGCTTTTGATGTCGCCAACCCCGAGGGATTCGTAAGATAGCGGTTGAAGACGAGAACCGATGTTAAGGTGCATGGGATGACTGTACTCGCTGCTTGACAAGGTTCTCAAGCAATGGCTTCAGTACTCCATGATGTCACAGCGGTGACGAGTAACAATGGTGAAGAGTGTCAACGGTTGGCAGACCTTGGGCGGACACAGAGTATCAAGCGACGGTAGCCAGGCCGACGTCGGGCTCACATCCATGCATTTTAAAGGCAACTTTGGGGCCGCCGTCGCATGGAGGCACCGAGATATGCGCCTACTTCGGGCACATGAGCCCGACAGCTCAGTGCGATGGGCTGGACAAGACACGAGTTTATGTAATTGTCGTGGAACCAAACACTTGCTGCGCCGCTTGGCATCGCTCTAATATTGGCTATTAAGTCTTGACAGGCTTGGCGCTGCACCAGCCCTCCCACTTTATCTTATCAGATCATCTTGGACCAATGAATTTCGTGCAGTCCATCTTTTTGGGGTGGGGGGAGCCTGGGTACCTCGTCCAGGGTGAAGCAGAGGTTCGATGCTATCACCGAGCACCGAGCGGCCGGACAGGTTGGAAGGGCCTAGTTCCCACTGTCTATAAAACGGTCCTTACTTTCTTGCAGCTTCTATCGTGGTCTTGATTCCTCTGTATCCCTCATTTTTACAGATCATTTAGCAGAACCTTGCTTCCGCCGTCACAATGCGCAGCCTGCGGAACCTCGCTGTCCTGTTGGCGTCGGCCACCATCGGCCACGCCGCTTTCAGGGACGGTTGTGCGGATGCGCCTTGGGATTCAGACACGGACTTCTTCTTGAACAAGTACGATGCCGATGACCCTACTATTCCAATGTTCCCACAGTACAACAACACCTTTGTTAGCATCAGAAACCGCCAGAGGAGGGAAGTCGTGCTACACTGCACCAACGAGCCGCCGCCCAGGTCTGTGGTGGGCGACAGCGCCCTGATCGTGAAAGTCCCGGTCCAGAGCGTGGGCGCCCTTGATGGGTTCTCTCAAAACTTAATTGAGGTACGTCGTTCGCAAGCCATGTGCCGGTCGTACGTCACACCGGGGTTGAAGGCTAAGATATACTCAGATCCTGGGGAGATCCGAGACCATTCGGCGTACAGGTGCATACTCCGATGTGACCAGTTCTTGCATACGCGGCCACATGATGAATAACAACACCTTTGATGACTCGAAGTGGGACAGGGCGGAAGCCGTTAACGTCACATTCTACGGAGACGTAAATCAACATGACGGAAACAAAGTTCTTATCTACAATGTTGGCACTCATGCTCCTCTCCGCCAGCTGGGCTACATCAAGTTTATTTCCATGTTCTATGGCCTTGAAGAGCTAGCCAACTCTCTCTACAACGAGATTGCAGCGAACTATCGCTGCACAGCAGCTCAGGTCCAACAGGCCATCATGTCGGGCAAGTTTCCCTCTGGAGCGTTGATCTCGCCTGTTCAAAAGTCCGGCGACAGCTTTACCGTGTTCCAAAGTCCGTGGTGGAACGTGTTGCTGGCTGATGCCGGCTCTCGTCTGGTCAATGTATCCTCGGACGGGGAAGCCACGGGAGACAGCAACCCGACGAGGCCGAATATGGTTACGCTCAGCGCAAACAGCGAGGCAAATGCCTTTGCCAGAGACAGTTGGGCCATCATCGACACGACTCAATACGATCAACTTCCTGGTACACAGGTTCCAAAGGTTGTCCCTGATATTGCACGAGTAGATGCTTCATCATACTCGGATCGCTCTGGCGCGTCCAGCAGCATCTACGCCTTAAAGAACAAGAATGTATTTCTCGTTGACAAGTCTGAGAACCGGAACCTTCGGCATAGTGAGGCTTTCCTTCATCCTTCCCAACAGACTACAAATCTGCTTCGTGATTGACCGACCGCTAATATCTTGTTCACCGCTCGGATAGACTTCTTCGATCTCGGCTCTGCGCGTCCCGACCTAGTCATCCGCGACGTCGTGTCCATCATTTCGCCGCCTCTAGTTTCGGGATATACTACACGGTTCCTTCGAAATGTTGAAAACCCAGACGACCAGCTTTTCCTTATTAGAAGGCCAGACGCTTGCGCATCGCCCGGCAAAGAAGCTGCAGCCTTGAACATGACCCAATGCGCTCTGCCATCGTGGGCGAGTGGATACCACGCGGCCGGGATTGCCACCAATGCTTATGACCGGCCACAAGATGTTCAATCCCTTGCCTTGGGTGGCAATACCGGTGGGTTGAGTGGTGGTCAAAAGGCTGGAATTGCGGTTGGATCTGTTGTTGGCTTCCTTCTGCTTGCCGCTGGTGTTGGATACGCCGTTGTACGGAAGCGTCGTGCTTCCGCGAAAAAGAAGCCTGAAATGGATGAAGTCGAGAAGGGCTCTATCGCTAGTAAGTCTACCAACTGAGACTGATGGATCCTGCGACAAGGTGGCACACTCGTTGTGGCGACAGCTTCATTCCCACTTCGTCATCATATGCTGGCCGGATGGATGTGGATCAACTTTCTGCTATATCTTAGACAGACATTCAAAATTATCCAACTCCTGCCCTGAAACAGTCAGCCTTGTCGCTCCCTGTGACTCCATTTTACTCTCAATCTCGGCCGAGATCTTTCCAGTGGTCGCTTTGCCCGGATTCGGTCTTAGTGGAGCTCATCTCAAGCTACCATCGATGATTGCAGCCAGCATCGTCTTCAATTGTTCGCTTGGTACCGTGCTTGGACATTGTAGCCGCTACGACTTCCGGTTACCGAAGTCGATTTGCATTTGCGTGTCGTCGTTGTTGGAGCGCGGGACTTCGACACGGCAACAACCATGTTGACAAGGGTTCTGCCGGGACAGCACAGCAATGCTATAGCTTTGAACAACCTCGTGGGAAATACACCATCACGTGTTTTAATGGTGGCTATAGAACTGATCATGGAGGCAATTGGGAACTGCTAGCTGTTTGATAGGCTTGCAGTGCTCTGTTGCAATGTCACTTTTTCCATAAAAGCTCCCGGAGAGGGCATCATGGGGGGACTCAGAATCATGCCCCTAGTTGCCCAATCCAAGAAATGGGATACCATTATGCAATAATTACCCGGCCCTTGGCCAACTGAAACGTCACATCGTGTCAAGATGATGTCGCTTTAAGGTGTCAGGCAGAATACCACTGCAGTCTGCGTCACTCAACAAAAGTTTTGGCCCGCTATAGCTGCAATAATAGTGACTTATATCTTCTACGCGGCATAAAGTGACTGTATAGCAATGAAGCGGGCTTCGACTTCTCCTGCAGCCAAGGTCTCCAAATCATCTAGCCCGTGGCCAAAGACAAGTACGAATTACGGAGTATCAGTCGATATATAATGCATCTTCATAGAGTCCATACTTCGCATTAATTCGGCCCCGTAGGGCCTGATCCAGGAGACCTGCTAGATGAAGCCGGGGTAGTGCAAGAGCACGTATTACTAAAAAGTTTACCAGCAGAGATTCGAGATTGAGCTCCTTTTGACATTTCCGTAATCCTACTCTATATGCGACTCTGTCCCCCTAGCCTACCTACGCAGGCCATTGTGGTGTGGTCGTGTGTGCCGCTTTCCTGCTACGATGTGGAAGGGCATCGCATTCAGCACCGCAGTCAGGACTTTCTATGCCAGCAGAAAATTACAGCTATCATCATACGTGTAAGCCGTCACTCTATAATGTGCGCTGTGCTGCAGCCACCTGCTCCCATGGTGCCTCATCGTATCCTGTTCCTCAATCGGAATCGGGTCGCGTTCCGCATCTTGTGAAGCCTCTATATCTTCTGTAGTATGCTCTTTCTATGGGGTCGATCGCGGCCTCTCCGTTAGACTGTTGTCATTGTCTTCTATTGCTCGCTTCGTCATCGCTGGTCGTTTCAACACTGCTGGCATCGTCAATACTGGCGGTGCTGCTGACGGGGGCGGTCTATGTGCCTCAGCATGCTCTTTGGTTGTGTGCCAAGGGCTCTAGTCTCGTGGACTTTGCACGCCCATGTTGTTGAGGGAGCCCCTGGGCCAGCCCTTGCCGCGAACTATGTGCGTTTTGAGCTGTGCATTGCTTGGCTTTGTTCCCTGATAACTCGTGAGATAATATTTGTTGAAATCTGCTAGGTTGAGCGTGCCCGACGCTTGAGGCGGCAATGTGTGCGGATATTTGGTAATATATACATGTCATTGTCAACGACGTAGTGGCTGGGGAAGCGGCAAACGCGAACTTACCATGTTGGCGCTCTTGCACGACCAACCCCTGGGGAATCTGCCAGCCATGTCTACGGGGGGACCAGTCCATGAGCCGGACTCCGAACCCCGTGCAAATATTCACATGATGGTGGACAACTTTGACGTTCAGCCGAGCGGGCTCAATGACCAAGACGCGTCGCTCCCCTCTGCAACAACTGCACGAGCATTGACAACGGCTATGTCTGCGACGTCGGCAACATCAGCCACTACAGAGGGGTGCTAGTGCTGATCTCCCTGGCTGGCCAGAATGCCTAGACTGGCAGGATATCAACGCTAGCAGCAGCCTGATTCCGCCGGAATTGATGGGAACCTTGATGCTCTCAACGGAAGTCTGCCTACTATGGCCGACTCCAACGCCAAGATTAAGATAACCAATCTCATGCAGGCCGAATTGTGCGAATGCCCCAATACCTGCCTGCTTCTCCACTTTTTCTGGAGGTTGGCCACGATCAGTTGGGTGTGCTAACTGTCTATCCTAGAGATCAACTGTACTTTGACCGAGTGTACGCATTCTGTCCCATCATCCACCGACGGCGATACTTTGCGTCGGTCATCCAAGACAGCCATACGCCAGCTCACGCTTGTCTTCAGTCTGCGATACGGACTCTGGCGGCAGCCATGTCGACTCACTCGTGCCATCTCAGCAGCTCTGTGCCGAGACGCGCAGTCTGCTCGAGAAGCACAGCCAGACGCGAGCCACGTCCACGGACAAGATCCCCCTTGAGCATATCCAAGCCTGGCTGCTGCTGAGCCACTATGAGCTCCTGCGGATGGGCATTCACCAAGCCATGCTCACGGCCGGTCGGGCCTTTCGCCTCGTGCAGATGGCGCGTCTCTCCGACATTGATGCGCCGGGTGCTGAGCTGCAAGTCGCTCCTATGGCTTCTTCTTCGTCCACCAGCGACGAGTCTGGCGAGAGTTTTGTCGACGCCGAAGAGGGGAGACGGACATTTTGGCTGGCCTTTAGCTTTGATCGCCTCCTCTGCCTACGGAATGAGTGGCCTCTGACACTACAGGAAGAAATGGCAAGTTGCCCCCCCCCC
>JALHCC010001003.1:0-12271 GCA_024340765.1 Tolypocladium cylindrosporum | reverse complement strand
AGCAACCCCTTGCCCCCTCCCCCCTTGCCCCCTCCCCCCACAGACGACGATCTGCGGGGGGGAGGGTTGGGTTAAGAGCAACGTGCTATTATTATGATGAGATTTATTTATTTAGACTTCATCTTCCGAGTGGGGGGGGGCCGAAGCTTCTCAAATGCCAATCGATCCTGCAGATGGCTTGGGTTGGAACACTCTCAAACGAGTTGTCTCTTGAACTCTTAAACAATTGCGTGCCGAATCCGATAGTGCTGGCAAAGCCAAGGCCTACTTTGTGTGACCTCGGCTATCTCGGGTGTCTGGTTGTCTGTGCGTATTTCCAAGGCTCTAGAAGAGCCGTTTTCCGCCCGTTTTGCCGTCCGAGGTTCCAGTTTGATGTCGCGGTGGATTATGCCGTGCATATTATTGTCCTTGGCAGCAGAGGTTGTACAGGCATGCGGCGACACAGCGGCTCGTCTCAAAACATCGAAGGAGCACGCTTCCCTGACAGTCCCTAGCATGGAGGCCATCTCGGGCGACATACGGGCTTTACGTAAAGAATATTCCCCGTGGTTTGCCCTCGTCCCGTCATTCGCGAGTTCAGCTTCCAGTCCAGACCGAGCTCGTGAAAACGCAGGCGCCCGTATTCTCTCCAACCCCCGGACAGATTCTGCCAGTTGAGCGCCGCCTGGCGTTACATCGCCAAGTTATATTCCAGGGGTCGGCCCCAGCGCGTTCACGGCGCCCACTGCTCGCAGCAAGAGGTCCGCTCTCATCCCGAGGCTGCCGCTTTGCCGCGTCTTGGCTGCGTCGGAAAGTAAAGTCGTCGGCGCTGAATCGTGCCACGACTACCTTGAGCATCAGCCGTTGTTTTGCGCCATACGGTACGGCCCAGCCGAGGGAGTAGCAGTCGTTGGCCGGGCCCTTCGAGACCAAGCGGGTAGGTGGCCGGTGGCTAACGGGAGGTTGTGACTCGCATGCCTCTTACATGCCTGGGATGTGGTGATCTGCATGACCCGTACATGCGTTGATGTGGTGATCCAGCAGGATGCGGGTGGCTTGCGGACGCTGTCCATCATCAGCCAAACAATTCCATCGTCCGTGCTGCCGCATCAGCTTCGGCTTTACTCTGCATAAGCACGGCACCAAGGCTGATGCCTGCTGCCCTGGAATTATGTCAAGTGATCACAACTGCCATGAGACATACATATCCTTGTCTTACAAAGCGAATCCACACCTCCAAGTCAAACGAAAAGGGAGCGTCGGATGTTAACCTGGAGATGATGCTCCATGCCTATATGTATGTATGTAGGTAAGCTGAATCAGCCGCAGCTGAGGTGGAGCGTTAGCGTTCTGGTGAATTAAACAGTTGACAGCATGTGCTGTTCAGCGGGAATCCCGTTGATCCTTGTACTTTTGATCCTTGAGGGACCAAACCCTGCCGCACGGTACGTCTGCACTGTACGCTACGCAGTAGTCCGGAGTCTTAATGCGACCTGCCTTGTGTGCAAATAGGTCCGAGGAAACATGTTTCGGTGGCGTCGCTCGGTTACATGTACGCTGTTTCGTTTACCAGGCTCTACCCCTGGCTGGCACTTCTGCTAGTGCCTGAGATTCGACCCGGCATCGGGCCGGCCGCAACGGTTGTACTTTTGTACGCCTTGAACATCGTAGCAGCCATTCGTATGTAGCCGCATACTCGTGCTGCAGTCCCCTCGCGCTTTCAATGTTGCCTCCTGCTGCTCCTCTTTACTTTCTGGGTATTCGTCGACTCTAGCTAGCCGGCCGCTTTGCTCCTCAGCCATGTCTCTTCCCGCTGCCCCTTGCTCCATCGCCGTTCAGGATGTCTTCGGCCCAACCGTGGCCGACTCCTGCGTTGGAGGGTTTGACTTTACGCTTCTCTTCGAGGAAGGAATCCTAACAATACTGCCGCTCGGAATTGCGGGTGTGTCTATACTGTTTCCCGCGAGCTTGCGTATATCATCTGCTGAATTGCAATAGTTGGTTGGGCCGTCCTCAGGCTCCTGGTGCTTCGCAATGAAGCAGCCAAAGCACGGTCGTCATGGCTATTGGCGTTGAAAGTGGTACTGCGCCCTTTTCCAGCTATTTTTTGTCGGTTGTCCTCAAGTGTTAACGAGTATGTGTGAAGCTTCTCTTTGCCACATATGTAATTCTTCAGGCCGCCCTGTTGGCCCTGTGGGTTACTCGTGGCGTGCCAACGACTAGGCTCACTATTGCATGCATTTCCTTGACAATAGCTGGCTACTCCATTCTCTCAGCTGTGTCATTTCTGGAGCATATACGATCGGTTCGCCCATCGTCATTGCTTTCAGTCTATCTGGGCATATCAAGCCTTTTAGACCTTGCGCGCGTTCGCACACTGTTCTTCCTTCCAGAGAGCCAGACTGTGGCCGCAGTCTTCCTCGCTAGCTTCTGTGTCAAGGTTCTGGTTTTCACTCTAGAGGTAACGGAGAAGCGCCATCTTCTCCTCCCCAAGTGGCAGGGTGAGTCCCCTGAGGCGACAAGCGGTGTAATCAATAGGGCTTTGTTCATTTGGGTAAACGACGTTTTCATCAGAGGCTTCAAGACACTATTGACCGTCAATACACTCACGCCTCTTGATGCTGAAATCCTCTCCGCATCAAAGCCGGCGACGCTGATAGAACGCTGGGAAAAAGGTAACCTTCACTTTCCTGCTTCAATTTTTTCTAGCGCTAACACGAATTTCCAGCCAACAAATCAAGTGAGCATGCGCTTCTCTGGACCTTCTTGAGGCATTACAAATGGAGCATCTTGGTTGGCGTTTTGCCGCGACTGGCCTACTCTGGCTTCAGTTTCTCACAGCCGTTTCTTGTTCAACGGGTTCTCGACTATACCGAGGAGGAGTCTCATCCAAATACGAAAAACACCGCCTACGGATTGATAGGAGCCTACGCCATCGTCTATATTGGACTCTCAGTATGTATCTTCTTTTCTTTCGCTGGGCTAGGCTAACCATTTTGCGACAGTTATCATACGCCGTCTATCAACACAAGACGTATCGGCTACTCACGTTGTTCCGCGGTAGCCTGGTCACTCTCATCTTTGGCAAAACCCTCCGCATTGACTCGTCGGTCATTGCAGATGCCGAGGCCATCACCCTGATGAGCGCCGACATTGACCGCATCGGGTCTAGCATGCCCATCATTCACGAGATGTATGCCAGCTTCATAGAAGCTGCATTGGCCTTGTGGCTCCTATACAGACTTCTCGGGGTGGCTGTCGTGGCTCCAATTGGCTGGATCATTGGTATGTGGTGGCTTGTTGCATCTTCAATTACCAAATCCTCGTTACGAGTAATAACTTGTGTCCAGTGTGTCTGATACTAGGGTTGCCTCTCGCGAAAGCGGCAGGCAATGCTCAGACTCCGTGGCTTGAAGCCATTGAGGACCGGCTCGAGGCAACTGCCAAAGCACTTGGCTCGATGAAGGCCATAAAAATGACGGGACTGGCGGACATGGTGTCGTCCAAGATTGCACAGCTCCGACTAGCAGAGATTCGCGCGTCTCGGCGGCATCGTATTCTGAACATTTTTGTGTTTATTGCATGTAAGTGCTAAGAGCCATTCAATGGAGGCAAAGCTGATCTGACATGAAATACTAGATTTTGCGTCTTCCGCGTTGGCTCCAGTCTGGGGTTACACGGTGTACATTCTCCTTGCCAAAGCCAACAACTCTGGAACGTTGACGGAAGGCGTTGCATTTGCCTCATTGAGCTTATTCGAGTTGCTCAACCAACCGATGACGTACGCCATTGATGGCTTTGAGCACATTCAAACCGTCATCAACTCGTTCCGCCGCATCCAAAAGTACCTGATGTCGAAGGAGCGAGTGGACTACAGAACAACCCCAATGAGCAAGAAGCTTTCATCAGATTCAACTCTGCATGAAAGCGACGAGAAGCCTGTCAAGGAGTTTCTAGATTCCGATGTGGCAAGCGCCAAATTTACTGCCATGGTTAAGGAGGCGTCAGCCAGCTACGCACAGGACGACGACCCGGTTCTTAAGAACTTGAACTTTGAGATCCCACGCGGACAGACTACCATGATCTTTGGTCCTGTTGGTTCTGGCAAGTCGACCCTCCTCAAGCTCTTGTTAGGAGAGATGCCATTCACCACAGGTTCGGTTGCAACGACTTTCCTGAGAGCCGCGTACTGTCCACAGACGCCGTGGACAACCTGGGGCACAGTTCAAAGTAACATTGTTGGCATGTCTGCCTTTGAAAAATCGTGGTATGATACCGTCGTTCGTGCCTGCGCGCTGTCGGCAGACTTTGAGGAATTGTCAAACGGAGACCAAACCAACACAGGTACCCGGGGGTCTCGCCTGAGCGGTGGGCAGCAGATGCGCGTAGTAAGTTGCCGAGTTTGAATGTGTTTTCAACGGGAAGCTTACGGTCTACAGTCATTTGCCCGGGCGCTTTATTCCAGAAATCCCACCATGATACTGGATGATGTATTGACCGGGCTCGACCGATCTACTGAGCGACACGTTCTCGATGCTGTGTTTGGACCTGATGGCTTGCTAAAGATGTTTAACTCGACTGTAATACTGGCGACAAACTCAGGTGAGACATTTCATCAAAGCCCAGCTTACAAATGCTGACTTGCACAGCAAATCACTTGAGCTTCGCAGACTACGTCATCTTTCTCGATGACGAGGGCCAGATATCTCGACAAGGTACTCGAGAAAGCCTGTCTGACGCTGGCGAGGATGTCCAGAAGCTAGCAGGCCAGCCCCCAGCCACAACGTCTCGCCCGGAACTGGAAATTCCAGAAGACGCTTTGCACGAGCTAGAAATGCTCGAAGACCCGGACCCTGCAGACCATCGTCATGCCGGCGACATGAAGATCTACGCGTATTATGCAAATACTGCGGGGTGGTGGACCATTTCGCTCTACCTCTTTGCCTGCGCTGCCTTTGTATTCGGCGTCACCTTTCCATGTACGTTGTCCAAACCTCGCGCTGAAATACGAAGCACAGTTAACCTTTCTAGCTGTTTGGTTGCAATGGTGGACCAATGCAAATGCGGATCATCCAAATGAACGCATTGGATACTGGCTAGGCATTTATGGCGCTCTCGCGGCTGTCACAATCCTGGGGTGCACTGTGGCCGATTGGTAATATGTCTCGAATGCACCCGTTTCAGCCAATTGGCTAACAATGTGAAGCGTCTTCAACCTCATTGTGCTCCCCAAGACCTCGAGAAAGTTTCACGAGCGCTTGTTGACTACAACCATGCGGTAAGATATCGATGATGCTGAAAGACTGTGTTGTCTAACCTGTGTCAAACAGAGCATCAACATCCTTCCTTACATCAACCGACGCCGGAACCACAGTCAACAGGTTTGTCTTCTGCGTCATTCGCGGGTGAATCGAAGCTAATGAAAAATCAATCAAGGTTTAGCCAAGACCTTGAGTTGATCGACAACGACCTGCCCATGTCCATCGACCAAACCGTCTTCCAGTTCTTATCGGCCATTGTCTCTGCCGTACTTGTCTTCATCGGTTCAGGCTACATCGCCGCGGCCATCCCGTTCTGCATTGTAGCGCTGGTCTTGATCCAGTTCTACTATCTGAGAACATCCAGGCAGCTGCGTCTTCTCGACATTGAGGCCAAGGCGCCTCTATTTTCGCAATTCCTGGAAACGCTCAACGGAATCTCGTGCATTCGAGCGTACGGATGGACTGAAAACTACATGGAACGCAACACCAAAGCTCTCAACATTTCGCAAAAGCCGTACTACTTGCTGTGGTGTATCCAAAGATGGCTCACTCTCGTGCTAGACCTCTTCAATGCCGGAGTTGCCATCTTGCTTGTGTCAATTGCAACGAACATTCGGAATGGTTCTACTGGCTTCCTTGGTGTGGCACTCTTTAACATTGTGACGTTCAGCTCGACTCTGCAGACTCTCGTAACCCAGTGGACGCAAGTAGAGACGGCACTTGGGGCAATCAACAGAATTCGCTCGTACGTTATCAACGTCAAGGACGAGAACCTGCCCAGCGAGACGGATAGCGTGCCCGAGAACTGGCCGGCACATGGTGCGGTGTCGTTCAGGGGCATCTCGGCCTCTTATGAATCGTCCCTCGAGCCGGCCTTGAAGGAAATTAGCTTCTCTATAGAAGCCGGTGAAAGAATAGCCATTTGTGGCCGAACGGGCAGGTGAGTCTCTCTAGTACGGACATGGTTATATCTCAATGCTGATCAGATATCAGCGGCAAGTCGTCTCTCATTTCCGCTCTTCTCCGCATGTTGGACATCGACTCCGGTAGCATTTCTGTCGACGGCATCGACATCAGTACGATCCCGCGGCAAGAAGTGCGCAACCGGCTCAACACGCTCCCGCAGCAGCCGTTTTTCCTACACGGCAGTGTGCGTGAAAACATAGATCCTCTACAGGTAGCCAGCGACGAACGCCTTGTGGAGGTGTTGCGTGCCGTGGGCATGTGGGAGTTTTTCGAGTCTCGAGATGGACTCGACGGCGACATGGATGACGACAAGTTGTCACATGGACAGCGACAGCTTTTCTGTCTCGCTCGTGCCGTAATCAAACCAGGACGCATCCTCATCATGGATGAGGCGACGAGCAGCGTGGACTCGGAGACCGACGAACTCATGCAAAGCGTCCTTCGTGACGAATTCAAGGGCCGTACGGTAATCGCCATCGCGCACAAGTTGCACACTGTGCTTGACTTTGATCGCGTGGTGCTCCTTGACAAGGGGCGAGTTGTTGAGACGGGAAACCCGCAGGAGTTGCTCGCAACACCAACGTCGGCATTCCGTACGCTGTACGAGAGTCTCGGCAACAATGCAGAGTAAGGAGGGCAGGAACGTTTTCATGTTGGACTACAAGTCAGTAGCACGGAGCCTCCTTCCGAGATTTACCAGGATAAAAATAGAGTTTGTGCGGTTGCGGATTCGGTACCAGGACGTGAGCACGAGCGGACGTGCAATATCACGTAGAACCCGAGCCTGCTGGGACAAGCTGCTACCTGTCGCAACTTGTGCTGTTGCACCGAGCACGGATGGACTTGATCACAGGTAGTGGAGCATTGAAGTATCGCTTTTATACATAGCTAATATTATCAATTGCAGCGCTCGGATATCGGGCGAATGTTGTAACCGCATGTTGCGGATTCGTCATCTCAGCCATCGTACCTCACATACACCTCCAAGAATCTACAGGTGGATCGTTACACATGCCCAGTATGCTTCCTCTCGCCCAGTTCAATGGACAGCTGGTGCCCCGCCTCGTATCTTCCACGCCTTTCTTCGGCAAGGTCTTCGTGGCTTGTCTCTTCGTGCGTTTCCACTGTGTCAGCTACAGTCGGCGTCTTGACAATCTCCGTTGTGCTCCTATCATCCTCTCCGCCCAGTTCAAGCTCTTCGTCGATGAAGTCGGGGTCGGTCCGCTGCCGGTCTCCATGCCCCGAGTCTGCATTCTTGTGCGCCCGAGAGTCGTTGCCAAAGACCTGTGGCCAAAGGCGTAGCAGGACCAGGCGCATAGACGGCAGAGATGTGCATATCATGCCGACATTGACCTCGATCGTCGACCACCACACTATACTCCACTGCTCCCATGTTGGGTTCGTAGAGTTGGCGAAGTGAATGATGGAATGAAGGCGCATAATGGACACCATGGTGACACTAACGCAGATGTCAGCACGGCCGTATCCGAAGCGCAGTCGATGACTTACAGTGCGCCGGTCAGAAACATCAGAGCAGCCCCAACCTTTTTCTTCCAATGCAGGTTGAGCTTCTTCACCCGGCTAAGCGGGATGGCTATCAGCCAGAAATCGACGGCGACTCCAATCGCCGCGTTGGCCCAGCCAGAGGCGTTGATGTCGATGCATCGACCATGAGCCGCCTGGCTACTGTCGAACTTTCTCCAGTAGAAGCTTACAGGCGAGCACTGGAAGACGACCTTGACCAGGAACGCAATCCCAAACGCAATGTGGAACGCAACCGTGCCCCAGAGCAGTCGTCGGATGATTTTGCCAGAAAATATATCGAGGTAGAAGAACGACAGCGTCAGCTTGATGAGCGTCATGAGGATGAGGTAGTGAATCTCCATGATGTAGAAGTAGAGCGCAAAGGTGGTCACTTCTGCGGGCTGCAAGCCCCATATGTCCTTTCCCAGCCCGTTGGCACTCAGGCCGAAGATCATGGTCGCGATGCTCGGGAGGGCGAAGAGCACGAGCGCCACAGCTATGACCCAGTCGTCGGCGCCGAGCCTCCGGCGCATGCTGAAGAAGCGCTTGAACAGGACGCGGATCAAGACGACGACGGTGGTTACCGCGCCCAGGGCGATGTTCAGCACGGTGAACTGTGCGGACCGGTTTCTGACGGGGGTGTTGCACGACGTCTCGGTGAGGTTTCTCGCGACTACATGTCCGGTCGTGGTCAGCTAGAACTTGCGCGGATCGGGGTCATCCAGGCGACATACAAAGAGCCTCCGGAAAGGTACAGGACTTCATCATGCACCTGTCTTCGTGCTTCTTGACCACCTCATGGGCGCATACGCACGTCGCGTTCGATAGGACGCAGTCCCCGGCGAGACAATGGACCTACACGGAACGCAAGGTCAGTAAGAACGCCGCACGAACATGTCGGCAGACGGCACGTACGGCGCACAAGGGCAATTCCGCCATGTCAGCTGCAAATGACGGCTTCGCAACCGCCCGCTCGACGGGCCAGGACGTCATCCCGGTGGCCGGGACTGGGACCGCTCCCAGCCCGAGCACCACGCTGCTTGGGAAGCCCATGGTCCATTTCTCGGCGCAGGAAACACGCGGGACGTCGCGGGGTGTCAAAAGTATGCAGCAGGACAGGAGCTCATGGTCCCATATAGAGTCGTCTCGGGATTCAACGTCTTGAGTGTACGGAGTAGTCGGCCGTGGGCTGTCAGAGACTCGAGAGCTCGACGTTGCACACGACGTATGTATACGCCAGGGCAGCTGAGTTGGGACGAATCGACCTGTCACGGCTCCCCTCAAACATGCATGCCGGCCGTCCGTGCGGGTGCAGCTGCCGACATTGAGTGTTCAAGACTGGTTGCCAATGGACGGGCAACCCGGAGGCCCAGCCGCTGAACCCCGGCCGTCCGCGGCAGCCAGCCGGCGCGCCTGCTAACCGGATCCATGCTGGCGGGTCGCACTCCGGCGTCGTCACGGGGGGCCCGAGAGCCCGGTGGCTTGGACTTGCAGGCGTCCTCAGCTGGGTCCCAACGGGCCGTCGCTTGTGGGCGCTGAATGTGACAAACTGACAGCGCCCCTTTGGCCGAGCCGCCGCGCCTGTGACAGATGGCGCCCTTCTGTGGCTCGTTGACGTGTTGATGGAGCGCCCCGGCGTGTCTAGTCGTCTATCTCAGCCCTTATTAAGCAGGGCGATGTGACCGGCAGTAGAGGGAGCCTCGAGTCGCAGACCTGTTGACAGGGATATCTAGCTGCTGGATACATATGAACAAGTATGTGTGATGAGACGACTAATGTCGAAGATCTACGCCTCACCGAGAGCAGAGAGTTACATGTCACCTGTTCAGTCCTGGCCGCGGATCACCTCCACCCTCCCCAGGGTCCGACGTCGCAGGGGCCACGGCTCTCCACCACGGCAGGACGTGCTTCCTCGGCTCCACTGCCAATGCACGGGGCGATGAGAGATCGTCCGGGAAGCATCGTGAATATGTGTCCGCAATCTTTTGGAGATTGGGTCCCGGCCGTGGTGGACCGGTCCCGCCGAGGGCCTTGGCACGGCTCTGCACCTGAATTCGCCAAGGGAGGATCTGATCTTGGCAATACTATCGGCTCCGTGATGCCCAGTGGGACGCCGGGGGTAAGAGCACGCCCCGGCCCCAGATGAGCCGGATGTTGTCGAGTACGAAGCATACTGGAGTACATATATGGGCAGACACATACGGTGCGTCGAGAAACTGTGTACTCCTCTAGCGTTGAGAACAATGTGGTCCATGCCGGCAAGGCCATGTTCGTCTGACCGCAATCGAAATATTGACAGTCATTGGCTAAAGAGCGTCTTCAAACAGTTGCCGTTTTGTATGTATGATGGCGGTCACATCACACAGCCACGAACCAGCGATGACGGGGCCAACACACTCCAGAAGGCATGAGCCGCACTCCAAACTCCTTGAAGGGGTACTCTGCGACTAATAAACACTGAACGTGTAACATGTTGGTCGAGCAGTCTGGTTGCATCTGCGCGCGGTGGCAAGAGCGTGTAAGTGAGGCCTACCCTAGAGCGATTGGAGCATGCGCTAGCAGGATGTCTTTTCGGCGCAAGGGCTTTGCAGCTCTGGATGTTTCATTGTTGATTAATGTTTGTTTGCACAGTGCACAGAAGGCAATACGGCAACGAGACAGTCCAAGCCAATGATGGCTGTGGGAGAGTTCCGCGCTGGGACTTGACTCGACGAGGCGGTACTCTTATACCCCAGATGGGACGATCGAGTACCCTGGCCGTAAAGACAGCCAGGTAAAGGTAGAGCGGCAGGCTCAGAGTCAAGCATCAAGCCGACATCAATCCTACATGTAAATGCAAGAATCAGGACGAAGCCCCCGTGTCCGGCTCTCCCAATGCGCACTCGGACTGCATGTATATTGAACCTCTGCGGCATCAAGTCCAGCCACCCGAACTTCGGCCCGCCGCCGAAGCCAGCCACCAGCTCCCCAAACCATGCAGGGCTCCAATGACCCGCAGCCAGCGCCTCCCTCCACTGGTGCAGCCCGTCACACAAGAAACTGCGCGCCAATCCCTTCTACTGTCGAAACGCAGCACAGAGTAGAAGCCCCACAGCTACGACAGTTGGGCGCTGATATCCGGTGGGGCAGACGGAATAGCGCTGCGCGTTTGTGGGGAGGCAAGGTTGGACCTGCCGTTGGAAACGACACCCCTGAGTACTCGTGCTCGTAGGTCGTTGTTCACGTCATGGATGAGGGGAGGGGTTGGTGATTGCGCCAACGGAGCAACTTGCTCGTGGACTATAAGTTGGACCGGCCGTCGAAGGGCGCTCGTTTCTCATTTCCCTTTCTTGCCCTCGTTCAATTGTCTTCCGAGAGTCAAATAGAACCAACGCTAGCTGCGAGTTGCGCCGAGACAACGACACCATGGCCCCCCTCAAGCAGACCACGTAAGACATCCCCATCCCCATCCCCATACCTCAGAGACAGCACCGCCGTCTAACCGGAGCAGGCGCACGCACACGCTCAACACGGGCGACGCGATGCCCGTCGTCGGCCTCGGCACCTGGCGCTCCGGCCCGAAGCAGGTCGAGGCCGCCGTCGAGGCCGCCCTGCGCGCCGGCTACCGCCACATCGACACGGCCGCCGCGTACGGCAACGAGGCCGAGGTCGGCGCCGGCATCCGGGCCGCCGGCGTGCCCCGGGCCGACATCTGGCTGACGACCAAGCTCAACAACCCGGACCACAAGGACGTCGCCGGCGCGCTGGCCGCCAGCCTCGCGCGCCTGGGCACCGACTACGTCGACCTGTACCTCATGCACTGGCCCAGCTCGACGGACCCGGCCGACGCCACGCGCCACTACGCCGACTGGGACTTTCGCGACACCTGGCGCGAGATGCAGAAGCTCGTGGGCGCGGGCAAGGTGCGCAACATTGGCGTGTCCAACTTTGAGACGGTCAACCTGCAGAAGTTGCTGAGCGACCCGGGCTGCAAGGTAGGACTCTTTTATTCCGCGTGATTCACAGATGCTCTATACCACCCCTGCCCGCGTGTGCATGGATGCTCTATACATGCCCGCGAGAGCATGGTGCTCTATACATCCCCCATGCCATGCTCCATATCTCCCACTAACACGCCCAGATCGTCCCCGCCGTCAACCAAATCGAGCTGCACCCCGGCTACCCGTCCCCCCAGCTCGTCGCCCTCAACACGTCCAAGGGCATCTACACCACGGGCTACTCGTGCCTCGGCTCGCAGGACTCGCCCTTTTACCGTGACGCCACGCTGCTGCGGCTGGCCGACGCCAAGGGCCGCACGCCGCAGCAGGTGCTGCTCATGTGGGGGCTGCAGAAGGGCTGGAGCGTCATCCCCAAGAGCGTCACGCCCGCGCGCATCGAGGCCAACTTCCAGCTCGACGGGTGGGAGCTGACCGACGACGAGGTTGAGGTCGTGGACGGCATCTCGGCGGCGCTCGGCGAGTACAAGGTGTGCGGCGACGACTGGCTGCCGCGTCGCGTCTTTGACAAGACGTTAAAACAGTAGCTCAAGATAGAAGGGGGGG